>JAUCBJ010006016.1:0-31670 GCA_032718475.1 Nemertoderma westbladi | reverse complement strand
ACCCCTGTTGTGCGTATGTCCTCTGGGGTTTTCTTGTCCCCACTTTATTGGGGTGATACGAGGTTGATATTGGGTATCAACCTCGTGTTCCCAATATTGCTTAAAGCTCACTTTATGGGGCTGGCTAGCGGAATTGAATACGCTAACACTCTGATAATTTCTTATCTTGGTTTCTATGGATAGATATTTTCGATCGATTCAAATAGACATTAAATCTCAATCATTCACAAGTCGCTTATATAAATTGAAAGCGGAGAGTCTTGCGCGTCCCATTATAGCAGTTTAAGGATATTTTATTGATATTAAAATGACCTACAGTATGATAAGGATAATATAATGCAATATAATTTCCCTTTGCGGTGATTGAATAGGTTCGGTACTTCAGTGGGGTGTTTATTATATACGAGTATTGAGTTTTATTTCATTATGGCGCGATTGATAATTTTTAAAGTAGATCATTTTGTAGAACACTTTGTCTGCAAGTTACGATGCATAGTTTCTCACCTTAGCGCAGGTTTTGCATTCCACTGACCCGGCGTTGTCCTGGTAACTGGATTTGTTGCATTTATAACAAACTCCGTCCACATCGGGGCTGAAGTGACCTTCGGGACAGCTGATACACCTGCCATCGTAAGCGCCGTATCTGGAACGGGTGGGATATCGTATGTTACAGTATGTCACCGTGCCTTTCTACCATTACTATTTGCCCAGGCGTTGTACCGTGTGGTAGGCCGGCTATGTCTGTTAGGCCAAGTAGATTCATGGTAGAACCCCCACCCCCTGTGGTAGAATTCCTCCTGGCCATCTAAAGTCAGTAACCCCACCCCCTGTGGTAGAATTCCTCCTGGCCATCTAAAGTCAGTAACCCCACCCCCTTGGTAGAATTCCTCCTGGCCATCTAAAGTGAGTAAATGATTTTAACCCTTTAATATTTCTGAATTAAGGAAGTAGAATAATTTTATCTTCCGGACTTACCCACTTGGGCATGTCAATCGTAATCTGTAGCCCGGGTAATCTTCTATTATCTTTGTTTTCGTTTTCTAAATTTATCAACGCTAATTTATATTATAAATATAGGAATATGAATATGAATACAGGTTATTCTTATTGAAAGACTCATCGAACATCATGAGGGGGGGGGGGGGGACTGGACGCAAATCCCATCTTGGCGAATTAATATCCCGCCTCAATGTTAAATTCTAAATTTAGGGAAAGGAGCAGGTTACAGTGGCACGTTATTTTAACCAAAACAATAAACTAAACACAATAGAACAGGTTACAGTTTTATTTTTGAGAGTAATCAGCCTTTGAGAGTAAGCAACTTGAATTTTTATTGCGTCCAGTTTCCCACCCCCCCCCCCCCCCCTGGCTTAAATTTCAGGAAATTTATGTAAAAATTTAACAAGTTGGCTCGCTTTGCTCGTCTTTAATTTCCTTACATCCGTAATAGGTCAACATAAACTACACCTACACCATGTCCTGGAATATTATAGTCCTGGAATACAGTGTCGTAATTCAGTGACATTTGAAATTTGAAATTTATTTTGAAATTGAAATTCATTTGAAATTTAGATAGCTCCACTTGCCTCCTCTTTAGTGGAAGTTATAATTATATTTTGCTTTCAATCTTTAGGTACAAGCGTTTAAAAAAAGTATCTCAGGCGAGATTTAACCAGTTTTACCGCAGTTATTCTTCAAACTTATTTGGCCGTTTATTCTATTTGATAAATACACCATGTTCTAGAACATTTTGAGAATGCATGAATATCTACGAACGAGGGATTAATTACATTGTCGCCCAGCTACTTACGAGGTAAACAAAATGTTCCAGAATATGGTGAATTAATTAAATATAATAAATGACCGGAAAATACAAGCAACTTTCGATTGCCCATTCAGCTATTTCCCACCCAAATTCGACATATTTGGAATCCTTGCAAATTGGTGAGATTGGTGAAACAGTGTAATTGGTGAAATATCACCGGAGACACTTTTTGATACGCTTGTAGCTAAAGTATGAAAGAATGAAAGTAAAAATTAAAATCCTGGCTCACCCACTGAGAAGGTGGGGGTGAATCACTATGTTGCAAATTTCATACAATCGCATTATTTTTCGTGGAAAAGTTTGGGGATGGAGGGTGGGGGGGGGGGGGGGGGGGCAGGGCCGGATCAATTTGGGGCCCCCTTAAATTGTTGGGGGGGGGGGGGGGGGGTGTTCGCATATAATGATCACAAATTTTAGAATTGTTTTTTAGTGCATCTAGAGCAGAATTTAATGGGGATTTCAAATCTAAAAACTGCTTAGAGAGATATCTTTTAGTTCTATATGTCTAGCAATCTGAATGTCAAAATGTAAGACAGACAAACAGACAACCGACCGATGGACAGACTAGATTCTATCAACTATTAAACCTGCCTTCGGAAATGAAATCAGCGACCCCGAAAACCCCCTGAATATAATTTTTGCTCGGTGGCGTGCTTCCTTCCTGTCAGACTCTAATAACCAACCAGACCCCATACAGGCAATTTTGCGCGGGAAGGTTAGAACTTCAGGCAATTATCTCTGAATGACATTTTTTCACGCGAAAAATATTACTGATATCACTGAATAACACTATATTCCTGGACATGGTGTGTGAGATCTACTCCAAAAGTCATTGAAATTGTGGTTACATATAATAATAGGCCTATAATGTAACTTTTTTTGGTAATAAAATAAATCTGTTATGACTACCGTTGAATACCGAAAATAGGTAATTTTTTCAAAAAGACGGGGAAATAATTTAAGGCAAGGTTAAGTCAGATACAATTTTTACCGAAATCTCGTGCCAAGCCTGATATGAGGTGCCGGTACACAAAATAATTTTACTGTAATAATGTGTGTGATTGTAATAGTAAGTTTGTCGACTGGAAAAGCTTTACTGCACTGCTCAATAATAGATTGAATAACTTACTAGTATTATATATAATTACCGGTACAGGATACAGAAAGTACTTGGATTAAGATATTTCACTCACAGGTTCTCCTTGCATCAGTCCAATAACGTTGTCTAAATATTTTGTGGCTACGCTAGCGAAGCACGAGTGACTGTTTTTACATTCAGCGGTCAACTGGTTTTTCTTCGAGAGAACTTGGTAAGAGGACATGTAGAGCCAGAACCTTGATGCAGAAAAAAATTAATTATGTCTGAGTAACCGATTAGCAGTGAACAGCACAAAAACTTCATGATGTGTATATTTTAGTACCGGTTACTGTCTTTCGCTAATTTCTAGGTATTTTTAGTTTTTGCTTTGATAATGATTATGGATTAAATCGCAACGTCAGCTGTTTTTTAGTAGATTTTTTTCAAATTATGAAGTTTAAGATATTTGCGCTGATCATTGTTGCCTTAATAATCATTGTGAGTGCTGAATTGATAATTTATTTATTTGTTTTAATTAAGTTTAAATTAAAATCCGCATCAGTTTATGATATAATAAGTCAATTTTTTGTGAACAAGGGTTTTTGAGGTCGACAAATCTGTTGGGCTGGGTTAAATTCCATCGTTTAGTCGAGAAGTTGTAGATAATAAACTGACTAAATAATTTGACAAATATAATTTGCTCATGGAAACTATCAATGTGGTATAACAGCGGTAGTGCATACTGTCGATGGTCATTGGACTAAAGTTTGTCTTCAAAATATTTGGGAAAAGTTTCACCAATAGGGTCTATTTACCAGTTACCTTGTTGCTATATAAAATCCATGTTGCTAAGAAAGAAACACGAAATTTAAAGTATTAATTAATATACGGTCAGATTTTTTGGAGCATGGTATTTTTGTCATCTATATACCCAACCGTACTTACAATAAATTTGGTTTGAAACTTTTATCACAATTTGACCTTTTTATATCGCTAAGATACTCTACTACTGTAATTATGGTAGCAAGAGAGAAGTTCACAAGAGGAGAAGCTATCTGATCAAATACAGATTGGTGGGGTTGATCAATAAATGAATTAAACATTTTGGTGACTATCCGTTTTTCGTCTTTACACCTACAGGCTGTTGCCTATTTACCTACAACACCAGTAAGGGTTTTAGCTTATATTCTTTCTCATACTACATTGTTGTAGTAGTAATAATAATATAAACTATTTCACAGTTTTTTACAGTTTACGAGTTTACATAATATAGGTCTACATTGTGTAAAACGAGTATGAGTTTCCATATTTCCAAATAATCTATGCCTTGTCTTAGTAAGAGACATCGTAAATGGTGGATCCAGTACCATATGTCCGGAGAAAGTCTTCCATTATTTCTCGACTATTCTTTCCATTGGAAAATTCATGAACCACGTAAAAGTTGTTGAACAACGCAATGATTACCATCATGAGAAACATAACTATATCGGCATAATTTAGAACCTTTTTCATAATATGTTGGCTCTTATACCATTTTACCGAGGTAATAATATTTGCAGGGGGGCTTTCGTCTTGAGTTTTTTCTCTAGGAACATTTTCAATAGAAGTGTCACATGAAGGAGCACATTCTGATGTTTTCTTCTTAACAGAAGAACGCAGTTGAGAGAGAATCACGCACATGATCACGGTGGCCAATGTAATTAAAACATTAAGGAAATACAGCTGACAAAGTATAGGTAGGGTCTTTCCCGAAGGCGGGAGGTAATCCTGCACCACAACCAGATTGAGAAGTTGGGCGGAGAAAAGTGCGGAAACGAGGCTGATGCGATCGCCTTGTTCGTGTGGAATGATAAATACGATGGGGATGATGATACTGATAACAACAGATGGAAAAATTGTTGTCTGGAAGTGGAAATGAGGGTCTCTGCGTAATGTAACGGCGCATGTAAGAGTGCTAAACATCTCCGGTTCCCCGCCGGGCTTTATTAGATATTTTGTTGGAAAGGAAGTTATAACACTGTCCTCCCAAAGCCATTCATTAGATGGCAAATAATCATTAACCATAATAGAAAACATAAGTTCTTCACTCCAAATCAAATGAACAAAACTATCATTGTATGTACAGGAGGAAATGTTGAAGGTAACAAGTTGAATATCGTGGGGAAAATAAGTTGCCATTAAATTCTGGATTGATTTCATGTTCCACCTTTGATGCCACTTAATTTCACCAGTTGACTCGATGGTAATATAGTTGACAACATCGCCCGTCCTAACTTCTAACATGCCTAACAAGACTATCTGCGGTGTCCAAATCTTTTCTGGAGAAACAGTGAGCAGTTTAATTCCGAGATAATCATCTGGATCCCACTGTAGGATTTCATCCTCCCAAAATGCGACGACCCAGGCCGAGAATACCATTGTGGAATGGACAATGTCAATGTCCGCGATGTGAGATAATGTAAATGTAATTTGAACATCTATAACTTCGTTCTGGTTGTAAATTGGTCGAGTCTGTGGAAAATAGTTGGCAAACAATTTGTCGTTTAGTTCTTTTGTTGCTCTCATGATGGTCCTGGTATCATTGATTAGTTTCCCACAGCTGCATACAGATATTACTGAGAGCAACGTAATAATTGATATCATTTTGCAACGAAGGGATGATTAAATAAAAGTATCTTCCAAACAGTGTTCAGGCCTAATCGTAATAATAAATATAAATAATAATAATATATATATAATATATAAATAATAAATAATAAACAAATTATTATCATAAAGATTTTAGATATAAATTATGAGACTCCAAAAGAACCTAAAGTAAAAATATGCCGCTCGAATAATACACTTTTGGCGCCTCTGTTAATAGTTTGGGTTATGAGCCGCACCGGAAAACTGCTGCACTATTTTTTTTGTAAAATAGTTTTCAGATTCAAACCACCCTCTAACACTAGCATCTGCACTTGGCGTTGAACCTAATAAACTAAACTTATTAACCTATCGTACTAATCTATTATACTACGTATAATGATTTAATTAAAGTATTATTTTAGAAACAAAGGGAGTCCCCAGCGTTAGTCCCCAGCCAGTAAACCGTGCGGTGTACCACACAACTACCTGTTGGGTCGTTTAAAGTCAGCCGTGATCAAAATCATTTACCGCTCGAATACCGCTGGGTCGTACACACTCAGCGGTGTCCCGCTGGCCCTGTGATACATCGCGCGGTTTACCGCTCCGTTGGATGTGAAAGGGCCTTATGTACCGATTTCATTTTATTACAAGTTAGAATTTTAATTATTTATGATCTACTTATTATTTGAAAAACAGTGTTGTATAATACTCATGAGATAAATATAATGTTCCGGCAATAAAAAATGCGCACCATATTGATTACGATAAATTATTTTATATTTTTTAAGACATATAGGCAATAAATTCTGCCCCAAACTAACAGTAATAACATTTATTCACCTCAATAAATACGCATATTTAAGAACAAAATAATGATCTACTCTACGCACAACCAGCACTGTTTACAATGATGGAACATCTAATAATACATCCATGAATCCACATTAGTTGCACATAAAATGTCACTACTGATTTGTGGCTTTAACGTCGGCGGAATACAGATCGAAAACTCAATGGCGAAAGTATAAACCACAAGGGACTCATAATTCAAACACCAAAAGTAACAAGTGGATTTACGATCTAAGTCCGTTTCAGTAAGCCTAATAATAAATAGTAAACCGAGCTACTACTGTATTGTACATCAACCATATGCATTGAAACACTGAAACACGTACGTGGGGTCTTCGCACAGAGGGTTGATGAGAGGCATAAAAGGTATTAACAGAAAAATTTGTGTTTTAAAAGAATTTAAGGCGCGGCCGTGGAGGCGACCCAATTTGTAAGTAATATATATACTTACCTTATGCCGATAGTATTGATACTGAAATATTAATTTACGATGTCAATGCCTCAACGAAATTATTTAGCTAATTATTCTAAAGAATCACTATTAAATACTATTAAATCTTATTAGTCGCTCTGGCAATGGAATATAACATCGACATCATCTGGCATCTGCATCCAAGAACATCGGATTTGTCATGAAGACACTGCCATGAAGTACAATGACATTGGAATTGGATGGACGTTAGTAACAAGCTCAGCAGTAAGAAACTCGGCCAATGCATCAATTGGTGGAGTAGGAATTCTGCTAAGCCCATTTGCACTTAAGACCCTAAACAACATCGAATCTATAAATTCCAGGGTTATGATCGCAACATTTGATGGGAATCCCAAGGCAACAGTTATATGTTGCTACAGTCCAACCAATGCCTCAGAGCCAGAACAAGCAGTCAAGTTGTATGAAGATCTGACTGGACTTATTAAGGACATCCCGAAACACAATGTTAAAGTCATTGCTGGTGACCTGAATACGCAAATTGGCCCAGAAGACATCAAGGGTTACACATATACTGTAACACCAGTTGTAACAGAACTGGGTACTTAATTTTAGACCTAATAGAAGAATGTGAATTGATACCAACAAACAACACATTCGAAAAGAGTAAGGGGAAGCTATGGACCTTTCAATACCCTAATGGAACCAAAGAAAAACTGGATTACATCCTTATAAACAAAAAGTGGAGAAACAGCATGATCAACTGCGAGGCATACAGCTCGTTCAACCTAATTGGTTCGTACCACATAATTGTGACTGCAGAGATCAGACTCAGTTTGAGAACCAGCAAACCCAGGGCAAGCAAGCAAATCAACTATGACTGGGGAAACTCAGAACTGACAATGCTGTAAAGGATGCTTACACAGTAGAAGTTCAAAACCGCTTTGAAGCACTTCAGTCAATGGATGAAGACCAGTCCACCGATTCAATATCCCAGAATATAATAACAGCCCACAAGGAATCAGCTAAGAGGCATATCCCCCAGAAACCCAACCGAAAACAGTATGTGCCATGGCAAAACTATGAGGTTACTTGTAAGAGAGAAGATCTTAAGATAGCCTCCAAAGTTAAAACCGAACAACCAACAACCGAAAACATTAACAAGGTTGAGAAAGCTAAGGACGATCTTAAATTGGCCTACAACATCAGCCAGGAAAAGTACATACAGTATAAAATTGAAGCAATTACAACTGCTCACATACAGCAACAATCAAGACTTACCTGGCAAACTGTAGATGAGGTATCTGGTCGGAAAATTTGTGCAAAGGGGGGCCTCAAAGCCGGTAGTCCTGAAGAACGTGTTGGGAAGTGGAAAAATCACTTCAGCAACTTGCTTGGGCAGCCACCAAACATCGAGGTCAGCCCTACAAGGAAAATATATTACAAGACACTACCTATAGAAACAGGGGACTTCACACCTGCCGAACTCCAAAGAAGCATTAAAAGCATGTCCAATAATAAAGCGAGTGGATTAGATGAAATCCCAGCGGAGGTATGGAAAACCGGAGTGCTAAACAGACCAATATTGAATGTTTGTAACCGGATGTTAAAAGGGGAAAAGCCACCACCAATTTAGACTAAAGTTCAACTAAAGCCTCTCCCCAAGAAAGGAGACCTCGGCATACTAACAAACTATTGTGGGATCTGTCTGCTTGTGGTAGCTGCCAAAATATACAATAAAAGGAATTTACGTAATGTAAGAAAATAATAATGCATAATATTATATAATATATATGACAAAATTGTATGTGTGTATATCTAGATCTTTATGTAGGCTTACATGGTACATCGCGGTACAGTAGTTGTGGTGTATAGCGATAATACGATGTCCGAGCCATATAGCGTGGTACCGGTACTTACTTGGTGTGACCTGCTGCTAGACTGTTCTTACCTGTAGACAACGACTTTTTTGTTGTGATCGGAACAGTTGGCCCTCATGTCTAGTATAGAACAATCTCCGGCGTTGCAGAATTTCTTCATTAGAAATTGTCGAGTTTGCAATCCGAGATACTGTAAAAATAATTGATGTACTACAGTAAGACCCAACTAGGCCTACTACTCAGTATCAACAATTATTATAATGCAATTATATTTTTTGTAATACAATTATTTATTTTTATGGAGAATACATTTAAATCGAAATGTTGGTTTCAGTTTATTAGCTACAGTTGATACCGAAAATTATTGTAACTCTATGTATATCACCTATAGTAAATACACCAACCCACAGGCACTTTTTGTCTCGATTAGTGCTGTAAAGTCAATTTTGATTTTATTTCGTATCGCTTTGACAAAATATTTAAAATTGTTATTTGTGAACATTACTTCAATGTTAACCTGCAATTAATTTTGCGTATAAAGTACCTGTAAATGTATATATTCAATAACTAAATATCAATACTATCTTTATATTTTTAATAACTTTTCATTATCTTCGAAGCTTCAAACATCTTTAAATTCGATACTAATTTGTTCGCTTAATATTTACTTGCTCTCGGTGCCTAGGCCTACATTATTTTACTGCTACAGTAGTATACCCTTGGATTTAAATAAATCTCGCTTTATTTACGTGTCTTCTTATAGGTTCGCAGGTGCCACCGAGCGTGCCAATCATCTGGAGGTGATAATTAATGTCAATTCGTTTCTCCGTAAATATAGCGACGCTAAAGTTCTGCTTCCCGTAGTAACTGAGATTGAAGTACCGAACTTCACAAATGTAAATACCTAGAAGTTGAAAACGCAACTTTTTGGAATACAAAACTTGAGTTTATGCCATGTTATTACTATTAATTGGAAGCATCTGCTGGTAAATGGTTCTTTTGTTATACAGTAGTTATTAAAATATTATTAATATTGTAATTATTGTGATAAAATATATTTGTTGAATTAATACCATTCTTTTCTAATCACTGGCGTATTTTATGAATTGTTTTCTCAATTACGAAGCATCCTCAGAATAATGTTCACGGTGGTAAATGCAGTAGCAACGCTATTGCTCTGTTTGATTTTAAACACTTAAATAATATTAAATAGTGCCTACCAGAATCTTTGGCTTCAATACTTCGAAATCTTAATGCACCAAATCTATCCATTTTTCCCAACAGATCTATTTTGACTACGTGATCTTTACGATGGCCGTTGCCATGGTACCAAAGGTATGTCATGTCACTCAACGACTCAGATTGTTGTAAGTGTTGGCGTTCACCTATACAGGGCACAACAGCTCTCGAACCTACCATGACTAAGAAACAAGCACAAACGGTGACGTTAAAAATATTAACATACTGTATAATGACGAATGCTATTTCACCAGTCTGGACTTAAGTAATTATATTAAACCTATGATATTAACTACTCACAGGATTGTATTCGATGTACTCTTGTATTATTGTATTTGAGTATCTGACTCAGACTCCAGAACTTTCCCAAGTAATACTCAGTTAGATTGGTGTTCGATGGTACTACTTTGTAGGTGCGGAGGTGTTGGTTCAACGTGTGTACTTCCCCCCTCACAATGACGGCGTAAGGTTGACAATCTCTCCCTAATTCTCCGAGTCGACATTTACAGACCTTTAGCTGAGTGGGACTGTTATGGTAGGGGAGTTCGTTATGGCATGATAGATTACCACCGGGTCTGTAATTTATTTAAAGCGATACTAATTAACCCTCTTCAAACATTCAAAACTGGATAAGACTACTAAGAATGAAGAACAATCATTTGGTGGCAAGTGCGATGTGATAGATGTGACGGATGTGATGTGATGTGACGGATGTGATTATTTAAAATATCTAGTAGATAGAAAAAATACTAACGATTCCCGTTCGAACTGTATATTAATTGGTTCCTTAATTCCATAATTGTATTCCGTATTCTGATTCAGCTGTTGTTCAGATAGCGGACTCCACTTTGGCAAATGGAATGTTTTAGAACGAATAACCATACTGCCGTTCCATATCGCACAATAGATGCCTCCGTGCACTCCTCCGATCGGAGGACTCAACGTCACTGCTCTGCCTCTCGATTCCACAAACTCGGTAGAATCATCGGCGTACCAGCGTAACAGACCGTGTAGCGGCTTCTTCCTGAATTGCACGTGTATTGGGCAAGAGACTTTCGCCTTATCCCCCAATGTTCCCTTGAGTTGGTAGGATTTAGGTTCAGTCCAATAATATTTCACACCCATCATATTTCCATACATTGCTCCTATTTCCTCCGCACTCAACACCACCTCTTCCCACGTTACAACATTGTCTATATCTACGGCTATATGCGTCCCTCGTTGCTGGGCAACCTGTTTACCTACGCTGAGCTCCGGCGCATACTGTAGCGGCTGTCTGTAATCCTGTCGGCCGCTCGTGCGCCCCTCGGGAATTCCGTCGATGTAAACGACGAATTCTCGGACCGGACTCCACGTCATCACTAGGTTTATCCATCTCTTCATCTGCGTAAATTAGCGTTAAGTATGTTGTAAATATTATCGGTGCGGACAGACTCGATGAATTTAAGTAATCAGTAAAGTTAAAAGTACTTTATTATTATATATCAACGGTATTGGTCAACTTGAACGACGCATATATTACCCACACTGGGTGGAAGAGGGGTTTGGGGACTCTGGCCACAATCCAACGACATCCATCTATAGGGAGCCCTGTTTTTTGATTCTCGTTTATTGTTTTGGTTAGAATAACGTGCATATATAGCCTGCTCCTCTCCTTTAATAATATAATGTAATGAATGTTTGACAGAAAGCTGTTTGGGATGTGGCTGATTTGATTTGACAGCGATCTTTTTTTTGAATGTTGCTGATTGGAATCTGTGTATGAGTGGCAAAGAGCTGTTTGGGATGTAGCTGATGCAATAATGTGTGGCAACGAGCTGTTTGGTATGTGGCTGATGGGATGTGTGGCAGGTTTGGTGTGTTACTGATGGAATTTTGTGTCATAGCGAGCTGTTTCACATGGAAGAAAATCGCTCTCGTCCTTCGATAGCTCAGTTGGTAGAGCGGTGGACTGTAGTGCAATAATTGTAATCCATAGGTCACTGGTTCGAATCCGGTTCGAAGGAATATATTTTTGAAATTTTTTGAATCAATATTCACACTGTCATATTGGCACTATATATATTGCGATACTATATTGAAATTGTATCTGAAGTACTCTGATGTGTTGTAATTACAGTAGTATTGTTTGACATCATATTATATTTGATACCCGTGTAAATCCGAGTATCTTGATAAGATGATGTATTAGTGCAAATTGTTATATTTTATTTTGGTATAATATGTTAAGTTAACATTGTGTCGCATTGGCCAGATTCTTTACATTAATAAGGAATAATGTATCACTACTAACTTACTGGTAGCTGTAAATTTGTCTGAAACAGTCTTCCCTCTTCTTCCCGGAACGTAAAGTCGCATCTACTTCTGTAGAACTTCATCCCGTAACACGCGATATAGATACCAAACGGATGACTTTCTATCAGGCTGATCGGTTTGTTGCTCTCCGATAGAGAACTCAATCTCAACCACGCGGACACAGATAGTCCGAACTCGCAAGAACTAGGAAATAGCAAACAATCCTGGCTGAAGTAGGCTTCTTTACCAAGTAGCTCGATATAGGAACGGCAGCGCAAGCCCTGGTTGATAGACAATGCGTTGCCATCGATACCTGATATTGTCACCAAGCAACGAGGTTGTTGACTCATCATTGATTTACATTTCCCATTGTCAATACGATCGTTTTCTTTGAAGTTATATTTATTATTTATTTTCTTCATATCAGCTGCTTCATCTGTAACTGTTAATTTACAGTTTCGCATTTGTATGTTCTCAAAATTCCACACGTGGGATATATGCTTCGGTTGTACACTTAGCACAGGGTGTTGCACTGTATACGCAATCTCCGTTGGTTTTACTGTGCCTACGTTGACCACGCACGTGTAAACACCGTAGTTGTCATGAGTAACCGATTCTATATATAGAGTCCCAACATTATTGGTGTCATCCGCTGAAAATGTTCTATTAGTTAGGGCAGTTTCCTTAAAATATAAATAACAAGTGATTAAACTAACTGATCATGTACGGTACACTAATTTGATTTAATTTAACCTTTTTAATTGAATAATTCAGATATGGGGGGGGGGGGGGGGGGGGGGGACTGGACGCAATAAAAATTCATCCCTCTCCAGGGGAAAATTGGACGCAAATAACTGTAACCTGTTCTATTGTGTTTATTTATTGTTTTGGTTAAAATAACTTGCCACTGTAACCTGCTCCTTTCCCTAAATTGAGAATTTAACATTGAGGCGGGATATTAATTCGCCAAGGCGGCTTTTGCGTCGAGTTCCCCCCCCCCCCCCCCCTGTCTCGAATCTTTTCATTTATCTTTATGTGATTTACCTTAATTAGCTTGGGATTGGTTGTGGCTTTAGGTGCAAAATACCAAGAAAGACTCAGAGGTAATTCATTGCCGTAGAGTAAAACTTCCAGTTGGAGTGCTTTCCCTGTTGCTATGGTTACAGGATTGGGTATAAGGTCACTTGAGGCCACCGTGATATTCAAGGAAAAGGCAAATCTAAAAATGAAAAGTTTTTTAATTAACTTTATATCATTTCTTCTCGATATACTGCTACCTAGAAAACGTGGTGACTAGGGCAGTAAATATGTCGGACTATAGACAGTATCACTCACCTCTAACATGTCGGACTATAGACAGTATGACTCACCTCTAACAAGTCGGACTATAGACAGTATGACTCACCTCTAACATGTCGGACTACAGACAGTATGACTCACCTCTAACAAGTCGGACTATAGACAGTATGACTCACCTCTAGCATGTCGGACTATAGACAGTATCACTCACCTCTAACAAGTCGGACTATAGACAGTATCACTCACCTCTAACAAGTCGGACTATAGACAGTATGACTCACCTCTAACATGTCGGACTATAGACAGTATGACTCACCTCTAACAAGTCGGACTATAGACAGTATGACTCACCTCTAACATGTCGGACTATAGACAGTATCACTCACCTCAAACAAGTCGGACTATAGACAGTATGACTCACCTCTAGCATGTCGGACTATAGACAGTATGACTCACCTCTAACAAGTCGGACTATAGACAGTATGACTCACCTCTAGCATGTCGGACTATAGACAGTATCACTCACCTCTCCTATCCATCAACAACCCCTCAACCAACACCCTCGCCTCACCACCTACCCATCAACTACCCCTCAACCAACACCCTCGCCTCACCACCTACCCATCAACTACCCCTCAACCAACACCCTCGCTTCACCACCTACCCATCAACTACCCCACACCACCTACCCATCAACAACCCCTCAACCAACACCCTCGCCTCACCACCTACCCATCAACTACCCCTCAACCAACACCCTCGCCTCACCACCTACCCATCAACTACCCCTCAACCAACACCCTCGCATCACCATCTACCCATCAACTACCCCACACCACCTACCCATCAACTACCCCTCAACCAACACCCTCGCCTCACCACCTATCCATCAACTACCCCTCACCCAACACCCTCGCATCACCATCTACCCATCAACTACCCCACACCACCTACCCATCAACTATCCCTCAACCAACACCCTCGCCTCACCACCTATTCATCAACTACCCCTCAACCAACACCCTCGCATCACCATCTACCCATCAACTACCCCACACCACCTACCCATCAACTACCCCTCAACCAACACCCTCGCCTCACCACCTACCCATCAACTACCCCTCAACCAACACCCTCGCCTCACCACCTATCCATCAACAACCCCTCAACCAACACCCTCGCCTCACCACCTACCCATCAACTACCCCTCAACCAACACCCTCGCCTCACCACCTACCCATCAACTACCCCACACCACCTACCCATCAACCACCCCTCTACCAACACCCTCGCCTCACCACCTATCCATCAACTACCCCTCAACCAACACCCTCGCATCACCATCTACCCATCAACTACCCCACACCACCTACCCATCAACTACCCCTCAACCAACACCCTCGCCTCACCACCTATCCATCAACAACCCCACACCACCTACCCATCAACCACCCCTCTACCAACACCCTCGCCTCACCACCTATCCATCAACTACCCCTCAACCAACACCCTCGCATCACCATCTACCCATCAACTACCCCACACCACCTACCCATCAACTACCCTTCAACCAACACCCTCGCCTCACCACCTATCCATCAACTACCCCTCAACCAACACCCTCGCATCACCATCTACCCATCAACTACCCCACACCACCTACCCATCAACCACCCCTCTACCAACACCCTCGCCTCACCACCTATCCATCAACTACCCCTCAACCAACACCCTCGCATCACCATCTACCCATCAACTACCCCACACCACCTACCCATCAACTACCCTTCAACCAACACCCTCGCCTCACCACCTATCCATCAACTACCCCTCAACCAACACCCTCGCCTCACCACCTACCCATCAACTACCCCACACCACCTACCCATCAACCACCCCTCTACCAACACCCTCGCCTCACCACCTATCCATCAACTACCCCTCAACCAACACCCTCGCATCACCATCTACCCATCAACTACCCCACACCACCTACCCATCAACTACCCCTCAACCAACACCCTCGCCTCACCACCTATCCATCAACTACCCCTCAACCAACACCCTCGCATCACCATCTACCCATCAACTACCCCACACCACCTACCCATCAACTACCCTTCAACCAACACCCTCACCTCACCACCTACCCATCAACTACCCCTCAACCAACACCCTCGCCTCACCACCTATCCATCAACTACCCCTCAACCAACACCCTCACCTCACCACCTACCCATCAACTACCCCTCAACCAACACCCTCGCCTCACCACCGATCCATCAACTACCCCCAACCAACACCCTCGCCTCACCACCTACCCATCAACCACCCCTCTACCAACACCCTCGCCTCACCACCTATCCATCAACTACCCCTCAACCAACACCCTCGCATCACCATCTACCCATCAACTACCCCACACCACCTACCCATCAACTACCCCTCAACCAACACCCTCGCCTCACCACCTATCCATCAACTACCCCTCAACCAACACCCTCGCATCACCATCTACCCATCAACTACCCCACACCACCTACCCATCAACTACCCTTCAACCAACACCCTCACCTCACCACCTACCCATCAACTACCCCTCAACCAACACCCTCGCCTCACCACCTATCCATCAACTACCCCTCAACCAACACCCTCACCTCACCACCTACCCATCAACTACCCCTCAACCAACACCCTCGCCTCACCACCGATCCATCAACTACCCCCAACCAACACCCTCGCCTCACCACCTATCCATCAACTACCCTTCAACCAACACCCTCACCTCACCACCTACCCATCAACTACCCCTCAACCAACACCCTCGCCTCACCACCGATCCATCAACTACCCCCAACCAACACCCTCGCCTCACCACCTATTCATCAACTACCCCTCAACCAACACCCTCGCATCACCATCTACCCATCAACTACCCCACACCACCTACCCATCAACCACCCCTCTACCAACACCCTCGCCTCACCACCTATCCATCAACTACCCCTCAACCAACACCCTCGCATCACCATCTACCCATCAACTACCCCACACCACCTACCCATCAACTACCCTTCAACCAACACCCTCACCTCACCACCTACCCATCAACTACCCCTCAACCAACACCCTCGCCTCACCACCTATCCATCAACTATCCCTCAACCAACACCCTCGCATCACCATCTACCCATCAACTACCCCACACCACCTACCCATCAACTACCCTTCAACCAACACCCTCACCTCACCACCTATCCATCAACTACCCCTCAACCAACACCCTCGCCTCACCACCTACCCATCAACTACCCCTCAACCAACACCCTCGCCTCATCACCTATCCATCAACTATCCCTCAACCAACACCCTCGCATCACCATCTACCCATCCACTACCCCACACCACCTACCCATCAACTACCCTTCAACCAACACCCTCACCTCACCACCTATCCATCAACTACCCCTCAACCAACACCCTCGCCTCACCACCTACCCATCAACTACCCCTCAACCAACACCCTCGCCTCATCACCTATTCATCAACTACCCCTCAACCAAGACGCTCGTCTCACCACCTACCCATCAACTACCCCACACCACCTACCCATCAACCACCCCTCGACCAACACCCTCGCCTCACCACCTATCCACCAACTAACCCTCAACCAACACCCTCGCCTCACCACCTATCCATCAACTACCCCTCAACCAACACCCTCGCCTCACCACCTACCCATCAACTACCCCTCAACCAACACCCTCGCTTCACCACCTACCCATCAACTACCCCTCAACCAACACCCTCGCCTCACCACCTATTCATCAACTACCCCTCAACCAAGACGCTCGTCTCACCACCTACCCATCAAATACCCCACACCACCTACCCATCAACCACCCCTCAACCAACACCCTCGCCTCACTACCTACCCATCAACTACCCCTCAACCAACACCCTCGCCTCACCACCTACCCATCAACTACCCCTCAACCAACACCCTCGTCTCACCACCTACCCATCAAATACCCCACACCACCTACCCATCAACCACCCCTCAACCAACACCCTCGCCTCACCACCTATCCATCAACTACCCCTCAACCAACACCCTCGCCTCACCACCTACCCATCAACTACCCCACACCACCTATCCATCAACTACCCCTCAACCAACACCCTCGCCTCACCACCTACCCATCAACTACCCCTCAACCAACACCCTCGCCTCACCACCTACCCATCAACTACCCCTCAACCAACACCCTCGTCTCACCACCTACCCATCAAATACCCCACACCACCTACCCATCAACCACCCCTCAACCAACACCCTCGCCTCACCACCTATCCATCAACTACCCCTCAACCAACACCCTCGCCTCACCACCTATCCATCAACTACCCCACACCACCTACCCATCAACTACCCCACACCACCTATCCATCAACTACCCCTCAACCAACACCCTCGCCTCACCACCTATTCATCAACTACCCCTCAACCAACACGCTCGTCTCACCACCTACCCATCAACTACCCCACACCACCTACCCATCAACTACCCCACACCACCTACCCATCAACTACCCCACACCACCTATCCATCAACTACCCCTCAACCAACACCCTCGCCTCACCACCTATTCATCAACTACCCCTCAACCAACACCCTCGCCTCACCACCTATCCATCAACTACCCCACACCACCTACCCATCAACTACCCCACACCACCTATCCATCAACTACCCCTCAACCAACACCCTCGCCTCACCACCTATTCATCAACTACCCCTCAACCAACACCCTCGCCTCACCACCTACCCATCAACTACCCCTCAACCAACACCCTCGTCTCACCACCTACCCATCAAATACCCCACACCACCTACCCATCAACCACCCCTCAACCAACACCCTCGCCTCACCACCTATCCATCAACTACCCCTCAACCAACACCCTCGCCTCACCACCTATCCATCAACTACCCCACACCACCTACCCATCAACTACCCCACACCACCTATCCATCAACTACCCCTCAACCAACACCCTCGCCTCACCACCTATTCATCAACTACCCCTCAACCAACACGCTCGTCTCACCACCTACCCATCAACTACCCCACACCACCTACCCATCAACTACCCCTCAACCAACACCCTCGCCTCACCACCTATTCATCAACTACCCCTCAACCAACACGCTCGTCTCACCACCTACCCATCAACTACCCCACACCACCTACCCATCAACTACCCCTCAAACAATACCCTCGCCTCACCACCTCTCCATCAACTACCCCTCAACCAACACCCTCGCCTCACCACCTATTCATCAACTACACCTCAACCAACACCCTCGCCTCACCACCTACCCATCAACTACCCCACACCACCTACCCATCAACTACCCCTCAACCAACACCCTCGCCTCACCACCTATCCATCAACTACCCCTCAACCAACACCCTCGCCTCACCACCTATCCATCAACTACCCCTCAACCAACACCCTTGCCTAACCACCTATCCATCGACTACCCCTCAACCAACACCCTCACCTCACCACCTACCCATCAACTACCCCACACCACCTACCCATCAACTACCCCTCAACCAACACCCTCGCCTCACCACCTACCCATCAACTACCCCACACCACCTACCCATCAACTACCCCTCAACCAACACCCTCGCCTCACCACCTATCCATCAACTACCCCTCAACCAACACCCTCGCCTCATCACCTATTCATCAACTACCCCTCAACCAACACCCTCGCCTCACCACCTATCCATCAACTACCCCTCAACCAACACCCTCGCCTCACCACCTACCCATCAACTACCCCACACCACCTACCCATCAACTACCCCTCAACCAACACCCTCGCCTCACCACCTATCCATCAACTACCCCTCAACCAACACCCTCGCCTCATCACCTATTCATCAACTACCCCTCAACCAACACCCTCGCCTCACCACCTACCCATCAACTACCCCACACCACCTACCCATCAACCACCCCTCAACCAACACCCTCGCCTCACCACCTATCCATCAACTACCCCTCAACCAACACCCTCGCCTCACCACCTACCCATCAACTACCCCTCAACCAACACCCTCGCCTCACCACCTATTCATCAACTACCCCTCAACCAACACCCTCGCATCACCATCTACCCATCAACTACCCCTCAACCAACACCCTCGCCTCACCACCTATTCATCAACTACCCCTCAACCAACACCCTCGCATCACCATCTACCCATCAACTACCCCTCAACCAACACCCTCGCCTCACCACCTATCCATCAACTACCCCTCAACCAACACCCTCGCATCACCATCTACCCATCAACTACCCCACACCACCTACCCATCAACTACCCCTCAACCAACACCCTCGCCTCACCACCTACCCATCAACTACCCCACACCACCAACCCATCAACTACCCCTCAACCAACACCCTCGCCTCACCACCTATCCATCAACAACCCCTCAACCAACACACTCGCCTCACCACCTACTAACAAGTCGGACTATAGACAGTATCACTCACCTCTAACATGTCGGACTATAGACAGTACGACTCACCTCTAACATGTCGGACTATAGACAGTATGACTCACCTCTAACAAGTCGGACTATAGACAGTATGACTCACCTCTAGCATGTCGGACTATAGACAGTATCCCTCACCTCTAACATGTCGGACTATAAACAGTATCACTCACCTCTAACAAGTCGGACTATAGACAGTATCACTCACCTCTAACATGTCGGACTATAGATAGTATGACTCACCTCTAACATGTCGGACTATAGACAGTATGACTCACCTCTAACATGTCGGACTATAGATAGACGCACCTCTAACATGTCGGACTATAGACAGTATGACTCACCTCTCACATGTTGGACTATAGACAGTATGACTGACCTCTCACATGACGGACTATAGACAGTATGACTCACTTCTAACAAGTCGGACTATAGACAGTATGACTCACCTCTAACATGTCGGACTATAGACACTATGACTCACCTCTCACATGTCGGACTATAGACAGTATCACTCACCTCTAACAAGTCGGACTCTAGACAGTATGACTCACGTCTAAGATGTCGGACTATAGATAGACCCACCTCTAACATGTCGGACTATAGACAGTATGACTCACCTCTAACATGTCGGACTATAGACAGTGTCACTCTCCTCTAACAAGTCGGACTATAGACAGTATGACTCACCTCTAAGATGTCGGACTATAGATAGACTCACCTCTAACATGTCGGACTATAGACAGTATTATAACTTTTTTTTATAGACAGTATTACTCACCTCTAACATGTCGGACTATGAATAGACTCACCTCTAACATGTCGGACTATAGATAGACTCACCTCTAACATGTCGGACTATAGATAGACTCACCTCTAACATGTCGGACTATAGACAGTATGACTCACCTCTAACATGTCGGACTATAGACAGTATGACTCACTTCTAACAAGTCGGACTATAGACAGTATGAATCACCTCTAACATGTCGGACTATAGACAGTATGACTCACCTTTTCTTTACGATAAGTTTATCATCACCATCGTAAACGTTGACCGCGATAATTTTGTTGAAATCGAAATTATCCACCTTTAATATTCGCCCGATCATAACGAATACCGAGGGTTTCATGTGGTGAGGAAATCCTTCCACATACCAATCGAAATACTTGGCCCTGTTAGTAAAATAGTTGTTACATTAATGTCAAATTCTGACAATATCCATCGTAACGCTGTAGTATTGTATACACCTGACAAATGAATTACCTTCGAGGTATCTTTACATAGTTGTCCAGGTTGATCTCAGGAATTATTCCTCTCCTTTTCCTAACTATTATCAACTTTGGTTGGATGTAGAATATCGCCTTTTTTCTACCGATTTCTGCCTGAAAAAGGCGAGGAAGTAATGGTGAGAAACAATTAAAAAATATTAAATATTAATTAATTAATTAAATTAATTAATTGTTTCTCAGTGGGTCATCTTTCTTCTGTATCCTATCCACTCCAGATTACTATGATACCTCCAGTGACCAGGGCGCGCTCTACATTTTATAACTTATTAAGTTGTGCACACAACTTAGTATCTTGTGCACACAACTTAGTATCTTGTGCACACAACTTAGTATCTTGTGCACACAACTTAGTATCTTGTGCACACAACTTAGTATCTTGTGCACACAACTTAGTATCTTGTGCACACAACTTAGTATCTTGTGCACACAACTTAGTATCTTGTGCACACAACTTAGTATCTTGTGCACACAACTTAGTATCTTGTGCACACAACTTAGTATCTTGTGCACACAACTTAGTATCTTGTGCACACAACTTAGTATCTTGTGCACACAACTTAGTATCTTGTGCACACAACTTAGTATCTTGTGCACACAACTTAGTATCTTGTGCACACAACTTACTAAGTTAAGAGCACAACTTAATTTAAATTTAATTTTAATTGGTCAATTTATTATTTAAAACGTTAGGTTAATTTTTCTCTTTCTGACCACCCCTTACTGCAATGACCACCTTCTATTTAAATCTATCCACTTTGATGCATTGGCCTCTTTTATATTACTAACATACTTGCCACATATTATCCAACATATCGCTTTCCTTCAATTGATCAATAACCAAAGCTCTTTTATTTTCAAGGATGTGAACCAAAGGATTCCAGGCGTCGGCTACTTCTACGTTTTCTTTTAATAGTGAAACTTTATTTCGAACGTCTATTAGTCTGTACCATTTGATCTGGAATCGGTTAAAAATAACTACGATAATAATTTTAAAACATTTTTGAATTAAATTTCGTATTACCTGAATAGCCTCAAATATATCAATAATATGCTTACCTCGGCTCTTAAAATTTAATGGCAAGGGATGGAATACTTCCGTATTCACAACTCTGACCGTTAGGTTCTCCAGAGCATCACTAGAGTCTGTGCTAACTTTATTCAAGAAAGGAGCATTAAGAAAATGAAATATAACTCATTATCTTGTAGAAATAGTTATAGAATACACTATATTCTATAATGGAGTCTATTTATATAAACATAAATATATTTATATAATTATCCCTTAATTACCTTAAAGTCTGGAAAATCTTTAGGAATCCTCAGATAAAACCCAATGGATTCTCCGATTTCTCCTCTAATTCTGCACGATCTCCCTTTCAAATCAATATCGACGCACTTCGATTTTCCACTATCTATAGTCGCACCACTCCAACAACCAGCCCGAGGAAAGTACAGATACAGTGAAGTTGTGAACACGATAAGCAATGTATCCATGACCAACTATTATCGAAGTCATTAATATTAGTTACATATCTGCACTATACATCATTGGTAATTTTCATTAATTTTCCACATGATTTCTAAGTGGGACATTGGCCATTTATTTGTTAACTGCAATGGTTTCTGAGAAATTCCCCAAAGAAATTAGTTTTATCTTTTAGGTATCGCCTAGGGGTTTATGACTCAATTATAATATAATAAATATTACTAGATGTTATGGGAAATATTAGCATTCGGGAAGCAATGTGTCCCTGGCAACTAATAATGTCAAAAAAAAAAAAATAAAAAAAAAAAAAATGGGCCAATGCGTGCGCGCGTTTCGATCATTCGAATGAGTATCGTTTGTAGGTTTTGGAAATGCACTAATGCACAGCTCATGCCAAGTCAATGATAGACATCATCATTGCCAAGGTAAATGTATTATTCTAAACAGACTTCGAGCCACAAATGACATTGATCAAAGATCATTAATAATTAAAATATATATCTGCATTAACTTAATGACGTTAATCACGCTTTGGGTGCTCCGCCAATTAATTAAACTAATAAATTGTAATCTAATCTAATTAATTTATGGGAAATGGGGACTTCATACCGACATAAATGCAAACATAGTGGTGATGTGAAAACAAATAGATCATCTGATTGGATTTTGAGGTAATGGTTTTATATTCGTGCTGCTGTGATTATATAATTAATATCTGAAATAAATGAAAAGTTTCGAATTTATTTTATGTATTTATTTTATGTCACTCATACGCGTTTCAAACATACAAAGTTCCGATGCAATTACTTATCAATGTTATCTTCGTAGGTACCGTAGATATCTGGAATATTTATATTTTTACCCCGTATATATACAAGCTCTAAACGATTATATCTAATACATATTATATATTATTGGTTAAAATGAAAACCTAAGTAAAAAGTATGTTAAAAAAAAGTATACCATATACACTATACAGTATAGTACAGTAAACATCCAAAAACCAATGTCGAGGCTGGGGCTGGCCAGGTTCCACCTTGGTGTAGTGGTAGCATTGAATTCACATCTCCTGTAGGTCGTGGGTTCGATCCTCACATGGGCCAGGGCAGTTTAAGTTTCGGCACGAATGCTTTAAAGGGACCAGCCAGGGCGCATCTCTGCCTTGCATCCTTAAGTGGTAGCTAAATGAGTACTGGAGTTTCCTCTGGGGAGTAAAGTTCTGGGGGGACCGCACTGGAAATAAGTCGTCAGACTTTGTGCGTAATCCCTGGCCTAGCGGCCGAAGAAAATTTACTTTACTTTACTTTACTTTAGGTTAAGACATCTTGTTGTGTTCCCGGTCTGTTATCGCCTCCATGCTGTCACTGCCGCGATATCCTGCAATGCCTCACCATTGTCATTCTAAGATATTATTATTTATTATAAACATTTCATATATATGAATAACTAAATAATACTGTTTAATGCAATCCGTATGATTGCAGTTATAATTCATTTTTTTAACGATCATTGATTCTGTTTTTTGTATTTGAAAATATTTTTTTCTATCTTTCATAATCGTATAAATAACGCATTAAACAAAAATAGTAATTAAATTATTCTCTTGATATTTTTCCTAACTGTTAATATTTATAAATCAACTTATAGGTCATTTATAGTTAGTTTGTTATATTTATAACTCGACCACCACAATATGAAGTGGTTTACGTTTGCTAAACACTTTATTGCAACCTATTATAGAACTCTGATTGTTATTTTAGCGCCTTTGCTACTATGCCCAATTCCGATAGCTTTGCGTTCTAGCGAAGCTTATGCAACATACTGCATCCTTATTGTAGCTATATATTGGATTGCTGAAGTCACACATATAGGTATTACAGCTCTTCTGCCTGTTGTGTTGTTCCCACTCTTCGGTATCTCATCGGCAAAGACACTTTCCCATGCCTTTGTTTCGGATACATCATTGTTGGTGTTTGGAGGTTTAGCAATAGGAGTTGCTATCGAAAAATGGAATCTCCATGAACGAGTTGCTCTCAGGTTTCTAACCATTGTTCCTCCATCTAGGGCAGCGCTGATGTTGGGCTTTATGTTGATCACGGGATTCTTATCGATGTGGGTGAGTAACACTGCCACTACATCGATGATGGTTCCAATAATATTGGCTCTTCTGGCAGAAATTAATGATATTGACGAAAGAAATAGACGACTTTCTCAAGACATTGAGATGAATGACGCTACTAATATTGACGGGGGGATATTTAATGAGGGCTTTGATCCACATGCCAATGTAACGCCGGATCCTGATGATCCTGACCAAGGGCAAGACTTCAATCTAACTCTGCCAAAAATAGATAACCCGAAAACCGATCGTCCTAAAAAAAAAGGTGTTCGATCCAGGGCCGATCGAGCTGCATTGCTCGCTGTAGCCTATTCGGCTAACATCGGCGGAACTGGCACTCAAATAGGTACATCTCCAAATTTGGTGTTAGCTGGAATTCTCTCCGAATTATATGGTCCAGAGCACAGTCTCAACTTTGCAACTTGGATGGTATATGCCCTTCCAAACGCAATAGTTTGTATATTGCTCTCGTGGGTATGGTTAGAGATAGTCAGCTTTGGGTTTAACTTCAAGGAGATGTTTAATAGCCTTCGATGTCGTGAAAAGTCAGAGACAGAAAAGAAAACAAATGCTGCAGTGCGAGCAATGATACAGGATCAATATAATGCATTGGGGCCAATGACTTTCGCTGAAAAAGCTGTGCTGGGGCATTTTGTTCTCATGGCATTGTTGTGGTTGTTCAGAGAACCGAAGTTCATTGAAGGTTGGACATATTTACTTCTACCCGATAATCCAGGGTTTATCAAAGACGGAACCGTAGCCTGCTTTATTGTCTTTTGTCTTTTTGTATTCCCCTCACGACGTCCAGTGTTTCGAGGCCAAAACTTGACAAGTCACCCATCGTTGTTGGATTGGAATTATCTCAGCAAGCACATGGCTTGGGACCTCATCTTGCTACTAGGTGGTGGCTTCGCTTTAGCAAAGGGTGTGGAAGAGTCGGGTCTTTCCGCTTACCTAGCAGAGAGCTTGGTTGTCATTGAGTATCTACCAACTTTCGTTATTGTCCTTATTGTTACGACTTTGGTTGCGTTTATCACAGAGTTCACTAGCAATACATCAACAGCCAATATATTCCTGCCGATATTGGCTTCCATGGCAACAGCGATGAAAATCCACCCCCTTCTTCTTATGCTTCCCGCTTCACTCGCATGTTCATTCGCCTTCATGTTGCCAATAGCAACGCCGCCAAACGCTATTGTCTTTACCAGTGGCGGCATCCCCATGCCTGCTATGATGAAGGTGGGATTTGTTATGAATATTATATGTATATTGAGTGTAATGTTGTTTACATGGCTAATTGGTTTTCCAATCTTTGACTTAGGAACAATTCCTGATTGGGCGGTGTCAGTGCCACCTACGGAACCACCAACCTGTTAAACTTAGACTTAATAGATTAATTAATGAACGTTGATTTGACTCAAATATAAATTTTAGTGAATTACAATTTTAATACATTTGTTTCCTCATAAGATAATTGTTTGTATTGTATTTTATCTTGTATAGAATAATGAAGGTAGACATATTGGTGATCTATTAGACAATAAATAAGCGATGTTGATATGATGATATTGAATGTAGAATTCTTTAATGATTTTCTTTAATAGCCCTAATTAATGGACTAACAACTTAAAAAATATTGTTTAATAAATAAGCTGGTGGGACACCTGACACATCCTTTATATCCAGTATTGATTCTAAAAGGATATTTTTTAAGTGTATATGTTATACTTATTAATATAACAAAATATTAAGATTAATACTGTTTTCTAATTGACTATGATCACATTATTATTGTTGTGAAGCTTCAATCATGTACACATTTTCACTTCTAGAAAATACTTATCTGAGCCCAAACTAGTTAATCCCATATCCCATACAGAGTAGGCCCAACTGTAGGCGAAGGCCATGTAATACTTCCTGGAAAATCTAAGCCAATAATAGCTAAATGTTCAGATATAATTAAAGTGTTCGAGTTAGAGAACGATTTGACAGTTAGAACAGCACCACTTACTTACTCAATCAGCTATTTCACCTTCAAGCATACAAAAGCCGAACGTGGCTCTGGTGCTTCAGGTATTCAATGAAAAACCGGTTGCGGCATTAACAATAGCAGTATTGGCACATTCCTTCGACTCTGGAACATTCTGAATGTACGATCTAAGGAGGCAGCATGGCAAAAATAATTTAAAACGATCAATAATAATATCACTCGTATTAAATTATTGAATATAAATACTACAGTACTGCATCGTGCCATAGCCATAATGTAGGCCTACCTATTTTAATATAGAAGCAATAGGATACTGTTAGGTACCGGCACTACTGAGTTCACCATGACGTGTGCATTGCACTGAATTTTAGACAATTAAGTCAGTACATTAGTTTAGATCGACAATGAGTTATTTAGAACTCAAGTTCGAGACATTGTAATGGAAATTAATTAAAATAAATGTAGTCCTACAACTATAAATAAATACATTAACATTGCAGTCTTGTCTCAAGATGGGCACCTCCCGTTTTTGTATTTTTTTGGTTAACCTAACCGTACACTAATAGTATTTTGTAATCGTTCAATATTGTTTGCTTGCCTGTCTTCTTTACCTCTGATAAGCATCACACGCATTCTGTTTCTATAAGTTTACAGTTTTTTCTATTTGAGGTAAATCGTGTTTAGTCTAATTTATAAGTTAGATAAAAATCCGAATACAGCATCAATTAATTATTATTATGTAGATTACGACCCAGCAACCACAATATAAGTCCATTGATTTAGGTTCAAATTATATGGCGTCTCTAAAGGGTCAAAATATAAATGAATAAAAACCTCTATGAAACAAGAAAAATGCCTCCATATTTGTTACTGCAGTAATAAATAATTGTTACTGCAGTAGAAATTATTAATTACTGCAGTAATAAATAAAAATTATTTTTTACTGCAGTATGAATTATTTGTTACTTCAGTAAAAAAAAAATTTATTTATTACTGCAGTAATAAATAATTGTTACTGCAGTAATAAATATTTGTTACTGCAGTAACAAATAATTATTGCTGCAGTAACAATTATTTATTACTGCAGTAACAATTATTTATTACTGCAGTAACAATTATTTATGACTGCAGTAACAATTATTTAATACTGCAGTAACAATTATTTATTACTGCAGTAACAATTATTTATTACTGCAGTAACAATTATTTATTACTGCAGTAACAATTATTTATTACTACAGTAACAATAATGTAATACTGCAGTAACAATTATTTATTACTGCAGTAACAATTATTTGCTACTGCAGTAGCAAATATTTATTACTGCAGTAACAAATATTTATTACTGCAGTAACAAATAATTATTACTGCAGTAACAAATAATTATTACTGCAGTAATAAACAAAAAAAAAATTTTTACTGCAGTAAGAAATAATTGTTACTGCAGTAAAAAAAAAATTTATTTATTACTGCAGTAATAATTATTTGTTACTGCAGTAATAATTATTTGTTACTGCAGTAATAATTATTTCTTACTGCAGTAGCAAATATTTATTACTGCAGTACTAAACTATCATTTCATTGGCCGATATGATTCAATTAATCCCCAATCAGAATCCGCAGTTATAAGGGCCATCCAAAATCGGGTTTAATTGGTTGTTATGCAGCATACAATTCCACCAATGAGAAGCGTTAACGAAGCAATCATAATGGCTTTTTGTCATTGCCATAGATTACACTGTTTATGTTCTCTAGCAGTAGCCAGTAGGCCTACTAAACAGTACATAATAGGTACTGTCGACGAGCCCATGGATGACCTTGGTTCCGCTTTTTTAGACGATTTGTCAAGCATTATAGAAAGATGCGAGGCAATTTCTGTCATTGGGGTACGTGGACATGATTACGACTATATACATCGAAATCTTGAACATTTTGTAGCGATATTGGGGAAAATTGAAAGTTATCAAATTATCCGCCCAACTATTGTTGGACAACTGTTTAATGAAACCAAACAATGGCTGCGTTGGTTAAATACAATTCAACCCATCGATATGGGTATAAGCACTTGTTGTTCCAACCCTACTCGGCTACGCCCGACCCTTATGTATACAGGGTTATCAGGGCGACCTACATATGTCTTCGATAAGGAAAGCCTTGAATTTTTTAGGGACACCGGATTTTCAAGGAAACAAATAAGTAAAATGTTTGGAGTGAGTAAGTCCACAATTACTCGGCGGGTGAGACAATTTCAAATTCAACGGAGAAACTGCGCTAGATAACTGCGCTAGTACAGTTCTTTCAACCTTTGAAAATGCTGTACAATTGTATGACGGGTTGTGACGGGTTGAACGTTCAAAATGTCAAATAATCAGCTTAAGCTTTACCTGCAATCTTATGGTAGATTAATTTTATATTTCTAATTAAATATTTTCCGTATTTTTCTTACTTTACACCTTACTAAATTTTAATATATAATATTATTCACATTACATTTATAAAATATTTATTCGAGCGATATAATCGAATGTATAAGAGCTAATATTTATACTTTATATTACAGGGTAGAATTAACAGGGCGCTAACGGAGTTTGTGGCGGCATGGAATAGCCACCCTCTCCGAACAGAAAGGAATTGGTCACCCCAGCAAATATTTATAAACAGCCGACTTGACAGTACCGTTGATGAAATCGACATTAATGATTTTGAGTACGGTGTCGATTGGCAAGGCCCTATTCCAGATGAGGAAGAGTCACTGGTAGAAGTCTATGACATAGATGATGTATTGAGTCTTCTGCAAATCCACGAACTTAGAAACAGATTTCCTGATACGACGTTAGAGTGTAGCGACTATGGAGTCCAGCTATATTTAGACTGTTTACACTTCATAAACAATTTGATTTTGTAATTAATTGTGGAAATTGATATTAAATTCAACAACATTAATAAATCTAACCAGGTAATATAAACCAGACGCTCCACACGCCCCCCCCCCCCCCACCCTTCGAAAAAAACGGCTAGAGTTCCATATAGCGCTATAGTTTTGAAAGCTTAATCATTGTTACTATATAAATATTATAAACTATTCTAGCATTGGTATATTTCTATCACTACGCTTTGCTACATTAACATAAATAAATGTTCACAGGTGCTGATTCAAGAACCACTTTAGCGAAATAAACAAGTGTGTGTATAAGTGTGTGTACTGTCTAGGCCTACTGTCAGTCTGTATAACACATAATATAAAATTGATAAAGTATTAGGCCTACTTAAGTTGTTAGTTCATGTGGTTCAAATTCAACATAATATTAAAAAGTTAATAATTAATTATCGCATACAATACGTATATCCTATCACTTAAATTCCAATGCGAATCAGGCTCAACTTAACTAGTAACCTGGCTGCCAGATAGCGAGTACCACGTAAATCTATACTAATTGCATTGCAGTTAGTTGATTTGGATATACGGTACTTCTGTACTTACACTGGGCCTACAGTTTTACAGTACATTACTGTAGTCCTACCTAAAATGAAAGGCTGAACCGCCCGGAGATATCACTTAACCAGTTCACGGATTATACCGCTACGTATTGTAGGCCAAACTATCGCCCATGTGACTGTGACAGTGTGAAGAATACCCGTTTTTCATCCTACGTTATGCTAGAGAACATAAACAGTGTAATCTGGCAATGACAAATCCATATGATTGCTTCGTAAACGCTTCATAAGATCCCATTGGTGGAATTGTATTATGCATAACAACCAATTAAACCCGGTTTTGGGTGGCCCTTATAACTGCGGATTCTGATTGGAGATTAATTTAATTATATCGGCCAATGAAAGGACAGTTTAGTACTGCAGTAATAAATATTTGCTACTGCAGTAACAAATAATTATTACTGCAGTAACAAATAATTATTACTGCAGTAACAAATAATTATTACTGCAGTAATAAATAAATTTTTTTTTTACTGCAGTAACAATTATTTCTTACTGCAGAAAAAAAAATTTTTTTGTTTATTACTGCAGTAATAATTATTTGTTACTGCAGTAATAATTATTTGTTACTGCAGTAATAAATATTTGCTACTGCAGTAATAAATATTTGCTACTGCAGTAGCAAATAATTGTTACTGCAGTAATAAATAATTGTTACTGCAGTAATAAATAATTGTTACTGCAGTATTAAATTATTGTTACTGCAGTAATAAATTATTGTTACTGCAGTAATAAATAATTGTTACTGCAGTATTAAATTATTGTTACTGCAGTAATAAATAATTGTTACTGCAGTAATAAATAATTGTTACTGCAGTAATAAATAATTGTTACTGCAGTAAGAAACAATTGTTACTGCAGTAATAAATAATTGATAATTGTTACTGCAGCAATAATTATTTGTTACTGCAGTAACAAATATTTATTACTGCAGTAACAATTTATTTATTACTGCAGTAACAATTATTTATTACTGCAGTAATAAATAAAATTTTTTTTTTACTGCAGTAACAAATAATTCATACTGCAGTAAAAAATAATTTTTATTTATTACTGCAGTAATTAATAATTTATACTGCAGTAACAATTATTTATTACTGCAGTAACAAATATGGAGGCATTTTTCTTGTTTCATAGAGGTTTTTATTCATTTATATTTTGACCCTTTGGAGACGCCA
>JAUCBJ010006015.1:0-26035 GCA_032718475.1 Nemertoderma westbladi | reverse complement strand
TTAGCGACTGGGGGGGAACTGGCCAACAAGGCAAACGAATCAGTTATCCCACAAAAGCTTTTACAATGGGTTTTTTTTGGGGGGGGGGGGGGGGGGGGGGGGGTTAGCTAGTATTTTTTTAATAGCTAATTAAAATTAAAAATTCACTGTATTGAGGTCATTATTTTTCAGAAATTAATGATAGTTACAGGATAAATTAATGATTTATGCTTAGAATACATACTGTGTAATATTTATTATTTAGCAGACGTCGCGCAGCGGGTAATATTTTCTAATCAAATGCAATAGATCAGAAAATGGATTTTCTTTGTGTAACATCTTCCACCTAAACTCTGCTAGCTGTTGGGCGAAAGTTGACCTCTTGATACCTATGTTTCGCCTTAGAATGTGGAGTTTGGCGTGGCGGCACTAGTGTAACAAAAAATAAAATTTGTATGATTTTTTAATTTTTTGTTCTAGAACAAAAAATATTTGTTCTAGAACATTTTATTATTTTTTTTCAAATGTATTTCATGTTCTAGAACATTTCAAAAAAAAGAAATAGCAAAAACTAGCTAGTAATAAAAATTTTGAGGGGGGTGTAGCTATAACACACTAGTACCTAAATCCCAGTCCAGGGTGTCTAAATAAACAGATACAAATACGCGAACAACTACTGGCGAGGAACAGAGCCTGGTGTCTATTCTAATACGTGGGCGAGTCAAATGCCCGGCGAACTAGACAAAACAGGATACCCGTCCTCTAACCGGTGAGGCAGATGTACAGTCTACGGTGACAGACCAAACTCACGAGGAAACAATCCCCGCGCAGCGAATCCTAACTATCGCTAACGGACCCAAATACCGTAAACTTGCCGCGGTGTGATTTATATGGTTTATATACGAGCTAGTGGATTAACAGACTAGCGTAACAATACTGACCGTACTAAATCAGTCAAAAGGGGGTCGTGCCTAAAGTAACGATACTGTCGCTCAGGCAAAACAACAGTCTAATAAGTAAATACTCCTCTTTCCATAAACTAAATAATAATCCTAATCCTAAATTTACAAACTACGTAAAACTGCAGAATAGATTCTGTCTGAAAGTAACCTAAAGTAAGCTATAACTAGTAGAGCCTAAGGGTACATATGTTTTAGGGCGTGTGTGTGTGTTACGAATAAAACAATTTTGGTGTACTCCGTTGTACTAGGTTTTAGTGAATTTTGACCGAAACAATACCGGGCGCTAGCTACTAAAATAAGCTAGTCGCGCTCTGTAGGGCTTAATACTTACAAATGACATCAAAGCTCTCTCCTTCCTATCCACAACTCAACCGGGCAATTACGGTGTTAGTAACTACACCCGTGATCGGCACAAATACCAGATTCTGGTTGTACAGTAAGATAAGAAATAGATGTTAATTGCTACCGTACGTAGCTACTACTACTAGGATCGGCATGCTGCATTGCAGCTGCATTTTTAAGAATGCTGTGCCGGCTTGTCAACAAAATTGCACCGCCACAACTCCCTATCACCCATGAAATTTGCTAGATCATCCGCATCTTTAAGGCCAGTGTCCTTTAAGATGCGTCTCAAGAAAGTCATGGGCTGTCCACCATGCTTATTCACTCCATGAGGCTGCCAAAGTACAAGATTATGCACTGGCTGGTCCTCACGGCGAAAGCAATGTCCTGCAAAGCGGAGGCGATTTTGTTCTAGTGTCAAGCTTGGGGGAACCAAAGAGACACCTCCAATGTTATATAGTGTCTGGTTGGTGATGTGTGCATTGTACTTGACACAATGTACCCGGCGTAGCATTCTTGTGAATGTGCCATCCAGAGATTTGGTGTCCTCAGCAGTTAGAGCCCAGCATGGACTCCCGTAGAGGAGTACTGGAACTACTGCTGCTTTAAATAATCGGACCTTAAGTTTCCGATTAATTCTAGGTGACTTCCAAATCCTGGAAAGCCTATTCAAGGCTGCCCATGCCTTTCCCTTACGTATTCGAAGGTCCTCACCTGACTTCCGGATCCATGATCCCAGGTAACAGAAGTCGTCCACATGCTCAAGCATACCATCCTTTGAGCTTATGCTCATCCGATCAGAGACTTGCTGAGGACTTTCAAAGTTAACTGTCAGAATTTTGGTCTTTCTGGAGTTAATAAAAAGACCAACATTAGAAGCAGCATGTTCTAATGAGCTGAGGAGCCGTTGGGCTCCCTCTAATGATTCTGAGAGTACTCCTAAGTCATCAGCAAAGTCTAGATCAGTTAGGTACTTGGCAGGATTTCCTCGACTTCTGGAGCCAGTAGGTGGAGTTATCATCACCCCATCATCATTATAATGATCTAAGGACATGCGTAGAACATAGTCAACCACAATAATGAACAAGAATGGTGCAAGTGTGTCTCCTTGGAGGACGCCCCATAACACTTCAAATGGTTCTGTGTCACCGTCAACAGTAGACACAAATGTTGTCGAACCATCATATACTGATCTGATTGCTGCAATAATTTCATCAGGAATCCCATATAATGAAAGTATGCTGAACATACGTGAGCGAGAGACTGAATCAAAGGCCTTGAAGAAGTCAACAAAGATAACAGCCAGATGCCTGTCTTTCTTTTTTGATAACTCTTCAATTATCCTTCTAAGTGCCAAAATGGGCTCCATGGTCCCACGACCTTTACGGAACCCATTCTGATTTCCACGGAGCAATCTCTCAACGTACGTAGCTGATCTGGTATACAATTTGATTCTAGAATTTTGTTGCTGCGGTGGTTAGCAGCAATACCTATCAGTACGTGGCAAGGCGCGGTAGGATATTAATAAAACCTCCCTAGGCCAAGCATGTGCCGGTAGCAGAAATACTCCTTGCCTGATCAAGTAACGCGGGCTCAGGCAGGGGGGGGGGGGGGGGGGGGGGGGTACTAATGTATAAGCTACAAAGTGAACCGGTACCGAACTGTCAGTACTACAAATCACTAAATTATGGAACATATGCTGTCTGTACCTAAAGTGTACTTGCGTACTGACGAACAGCAATAGTTCACACCTGTAGGGAATACAGGTTAATCCGGGGATTTTTAGTACGGGTTTTTGCCTGAGTCTAAGTTAATTGATCCTAAATTTTGCGGCGTCCCAGGACGGCGTCACGCTTACCCTGATCTATAGGTCTTACGGCGGGCAAGGGCGTCAAACAAAGTCTTACCTTCCTCTGAATCGGGCGCTGCATGGCAAGGTGGAGTATTTCGAAGGGGGGGAGGGGGCGCGCGGGCTAATCTAATGTGGGCGCTAGCATGTTGTGGACATCTTTCCCTGCGTTGCTGACGGCCTTACGGTCTAAGCAGCCATCTTCCAAATGTTTGGCCGTCCCAATGGTGGACAAGGTGAAATATACATGTTCAAAGTTTACAGTATATTTGCGTAATTTACAAAAGATTTATCAAACAAATTAATGTAAGATTAACAAGAAGCTAAAGTATTAACGTAATGAAGAGTGAATTAATAAGATATAAGGAGTGATAACCGAAGTTATCATTAGTTTACATTAGTGATATGTGTGATAACCGAAGGCAAACCGGCCCTTATATAGCAAACCTGGGACATAGAATCCACTAGAACCTTCCAGAGCATTCCATGGCCTCACATTGGAGCAATAAGATATTCCATGCCCTATGATTGGCCCAACTCATCGTTCCACATGTTGTACGCACCTCATTGGCTTATCTAATCAATCAGAGCGAAATGCAAATTTCCCGACTGGGATTCGAACTCGTAACCTACCTGTAATGTAACCAACGTGTTAACCATCTGACCACTGCGCCAATAGAGTCACCTATGGATTAATGTGTACCAATATGAATAGGCATATTACGTTACTGTAATTTAATCAAAATACGTCGGATTTTAGAAAGTTTTTACGTTACACTACAAATGCTACTTAATAGTGAAATAATCCATCATATATGTAAATTGATTAATGTCATAAAAACAATATCGATTACGGAAAGGGGTAAACGCGAATAGCACAATGTGCTAGTAAATTGCGTTCAACCCTGTCGGTGGAATAAAAATACAAGAACAAATATATTTATTGCTTTAGTTAAACGACAGATTTAATAATGATTGTCAATAATAAGGCTTATATCCAAAAGTGTTTATTTCTCAAAATATTAGGCTTATTATTTTTTGATTGGATTTCTATGTAGGCCTATTTCTATGTTAATCTATGTTTTATATGGTATTCTAGTTTTTACACTGAGGCATTAACAGAGGGTACCGGTAAATTAAATTAATTATTTGAATATCATTACTGCATCGACTGCATTTAGCTGTTTAGTACTGCGTTGATTATATTCCTATAAACCATACCTGGCTTCGCATATTGATTGCATCGATAGTTCTAAAGATCATCAGTCTGCGTTTAGGAAATATATTTAAATACAAAACAGGATGAGCAGAACGAGGCTCATTATGAAGACGAGTACTGCATTGACTATACTCCTATAAAACACCTGGATTCGCATATTGAACGCATCGATAGTTATAAAGATCGCAAGTCTGCGTTTAGGATCAGGTTCCACCTTGGTTTAGTGGTTGTATTGAATTCACATCTCCCGTAGGTCGTGGGTTTGATCCTCACATGGGCTAAGGCAGTTTTCGTTTCGGGACGAATGCTTTAAAGGGACCAGCCAGGGCGCATCTCTGCCTTGCATCCTTAAGTGGTAGCTAAATGAGTACTGGAGTTTCCTCTGGGGAATAAAGTTCTGGGGGACCGCACTGGAAATAACTCATCAGACTTTGTGCGCAAAGTCCTGTGCTCTGCGAAGTCCCCACGAACGTGTTCTTTTGTTCTGTTGTGTCCAATTTTAAACGTTAATAACTCAGCCAAATCTCGATAAAATATATCCAAACTTGGTACATATCTAGTCTGGCAAAAGTTTAGCAATTTTCCAAGTTTAATTTGCATGGGGTCTTCGTGCAGCACCAGTGCGTGCTGTCTTGCAGTTATAATAAATTTATCTATCCAAAAATTATTAGGCTTGGCATCAGCTGGTTGCTAGGAGAGTAAATCAGCTGGGTTTCTGGCAAATTACGAAATTGCAGTAATACCATTGTGGCCTGTCTGCCTGTACCGGCTGACCGGTACTATACTCCTGTACTCAATCCCTGAATCCAGGAATCTGTAATCAGACAATACTGCAATACCATATTGTATTCGGTGTTTTACAGTACTTGCTGACTGTTACCGCGGTACCGGTGCAGTGATTATAGATCATGTATACTGGTACACGTTCGTGGGGACTTCGCGCAGCACGAGGCTCAGTTATGAGACACAAATTAAAATTTAGAATTTAATAAAAGCGCAGTACTCGTCTTCATTATAAGCCTTGTTGCGCTCGTCCTTATTTGTATTAAAATGTTTTTTCCTAAACGCAGACTTGCGATCTTTATAACTATCGATGCTTTCAATAGCGAAGCCAGGCCAGGTGTTTTATAGCAGTATAGTCAACGCAGTACTCGTCTTCATTATAATCCTCGTTGTGCTCATCCTGATTTGTATTTAAATATATTTCCTAAACGCAGACTTGCGATCTTTATAACTATCGATGCATTCAATATGCGAAGCCAGGTGTTTTATATGAGTATAGTCATCGCAGTACTCGTCTTCATTATAATCCTCGTTGTGCTCGTCCTGATTTGTATTTAAATATATTTCCTAAACGCAGACTGGCGATCTTTACAATTATAACTATCGATGCGTTCAATATGCGAAGCCAGGTGTTTTACAGGAGTATAGTCAATGCAGTACTCCATCTTCATTACTGCCCGCCGGAAACTTGGAGCAATAGGCCTATTGCTTGTACAATGCGTGTCAATTTCAACACCGCCGGGCACTGGGTGATGGCAGAGTGAGATTAATAATAATAATAGATACGCCCCCAATCGGGGCAAAATCGAGAAATACCTGCACAGAAATTGACATTAAACGGCACGGAATATTAGTAGGAACAAATACAAACAGAGTCATAGTTAAATTAAAGATATAGACAACTTAAATAGTTATATTCATATTAAACTAGTATTAAAAAAAATCATAATTCATTAAAAATGTCGGCCAGTAATTTCTTTCGCGGTGGAAAATCAGTTCAATCAATTTAAAATATAAAATTGAGTGTGGCTTAAAATAATGTATTAAATTAAAATAATAAATATAAGTATAAGTATAGTTGAGAGTTGGAGTAAGGTTTATTCAATGGGAGAGTCAGCGGGACAGTTCCGATAGAGGAGGGCTGAGGGGGCAGTCCATAGCATGGTAGCGGTTCCTGCAAGGTCCGTCGCAGAACCGACAGATACAGCTGTCTGAGAACTTGTGGAACAGGGTTGGGGTGCGACAGAGTTTGTGGTGGAACCCATGAGCCATCGTCCTGGTAACATGCGATCTGTTCCTTTGACCAGGCCATTTCCATACGGATGAGGAAAAAGCCGGTCCGCGTAGAAAACCCTGAGCTTGGAAATTGGCGATTCATTCGCGACGGTGATCTTTATAGAGTTCTAGAACGTCGCTATCGAAAGTGTCTGTTGACCTGGAGTATATATCTTCAACGAATGAGTTCTCACCAACGAGTTTCAGAGCTAACGTCGATGATGCCAATATATGTATCCCTAACATACGCTTTATGAAGGTGGATTTAATTTTATCAATTTCTAGCAGATGTGATAATTTCAGATAAGAAGCGATTTCATTCATAGAGTATGTTGCCATTGGTGATATTTTCGATTTGAATATCTCAATTGCAGTTTCAACGGAGAGGAGATGTAATAGATTAAGTGATCCTATGATACAGTATGATTTTTTCTTTTTGGATTTAATATGTTGCATGAAGCATAATGATGGCTGTAATGTAACACCTAGGTATTCATAAGAGTTGGTAATAGTGACTTTGTTGCCTCCATAGATAAACTGGTCAGCGTCACATAATTTCCCGCCTTTTCGGAATTTTAGAATTTTGGTTTTAACTAAGTTTACCTCCATACCATTTTCGATACACCAGGTATATAGCACATCGAGTCCGCGTTGTATATCGTTTCTGATACTGGAGTAGAATACCAGGTCATCCGCATAGAAAGTAAACTTTAGGAAGGATACTAATTGGCGTAGTGCATCTGCTAGATCGGAGATAAATATGATAAAACATGTAGGCGAGAACGTATCTCCTTGCAGAACTCCTCTTAGTTGCTGTATAATACCAGATAGACTGAGCCCGTCGTAGATACGAATTCGGTTGTGTAGTAAGGCCCTCACTATATTATATAGCTTCCCCTTTATCCCATGTAGATATAATTTCTGGAGTAGCTTCTCGCGGCTCACGAAATCAAAGGCCTTACGAAAATCCACAAATGCGACATATGTTACTCAGTTGTGGGGTGTGTTTGCTTTGAAAGAGTTGGCTATGTCTGAGAGGAGGTTTTTGATGGCCTTCTGCTGTGGACTTTCCGTGGATGAAACCATATTGCTCTGGTGGGAATTGTCTGGATACGTACTGTCGGACACGGTTATTTATTAGTTTTGTGAAGGTTTTTAAGAGAACACTGAGGAGTGCAATGCCGCAGTAGTTGTTGGGATTGTTTACTGAACCTTTTCCCTTGTAAAGTATTATTATAATGCTTTCTAGCCAGATCGTGGGTAGCTTCGTAACATTTAAGCATGTATTGTATAGCAATGTGAGTAGAACAAGGATATGAGGTATAGACTGTTTAATGTGCTCATAGTATATTCTGTCTGGTCTGCAGGCCTTTCTGTTTGCAGCATCGTCAACAGCCACTCGGACTTCCTCCTTGGTAAAAGGTCTGTTATACCATTCACCATTGTTGCACTCTGTTTCAGCCCTGGTGGGTATTTCTCCGCAGTTAGGTGGGTTGTTTTCGCAACCGAGTAGGTTCTGGAAATGGGATTCCAGATGTTGAGCGGGAATGGGTGTGACAGAAGGTGTGTAATCTTTAAATAGGGACCATGGTGTGATTTCCGCCTGTTTGATCTTTTTAAGTATTGCCTCGTTCTCGTATGTTTCTCTTTTGGACTTGATGAGTTTTTTATATTGTTTACGGGTATTCCAATAATCTTGAGGTATACCCGTAGTGCTGTATGTGTGCATATAATCCAATAAGTTCGCCTTCACAATTCTGCACTCATCATCGAACCACGGTTTATGATGTTTCCGGTTATTCTGTTTCAAAGCTTCGGTGGAGTCTGTAATTAGCTTAGTTAGCTTAATAGTTGCCTCCTCAACGTCTTTAAATTTCAAAAGATTATCCGTTATGACAGTAATTTCACCAGATTGATCAAGTTTGCAAATATCTATTTTCCGGTTTAGGGGGTGGCCTTTTTAGTATGGCTTGGTGTGGATATTCCGATTTCGTGGAAAAACCGAATTATTTCATCCTCAGTTAGGGTTAGTCTAGTTTGCCCGTAGCGGCAGCGATACCGAAAGTCGAGGTAACAGACAGAGGCGGCCTTGGTGGTGAGTTTTTTTATTTAAATTCCAACACTTTTCTGGGCAGCTGGGTAGACTCTGGTGGAAGTGGGTACCTGAACTAAGAATACCAGTCAGCTGGTTAGTCCGCATAACTTCCATGGTTGCAGTTGTCGAGTCTAGAGTTGATGGATGGTTTGTAGGGGTAGGCCTATTGCTATTTTTATTGGTATATACCGGTACATCTACATCTGATTATACCAGTTGCCGGTGCCGTCGTAGTATGTGTTGGCCAGTGCCGTCGTATACTGTATACCGGTACATAGTCTTAATTAACATATTAATCCGTTAACAAGAGCAGAAACCGTAAACGAAGAAATTAGTTTTCTTTCATCGCTGACAGGAGCATAGAAATGCGGTATAGTACTGTCGTAGTTCAGTACCGTACCGGTAGTTTTGTAGTTGGCAGTTGCTACCAGTCCAGTTCTTCAGTCTGACAGTAGTAGGCAGGTAGGGCGTTATGGTGGATGGCGCCAACGGCATAATGGACCCTCTAAACTAATTCAGGACCGCAGTCCAGCAGTCCGCACTGCAGTGCATGGCTAATTAGGGCCTACAGAATTTGGCCTGTCCTGTACCAGTATACGTGATCTATAATCACTTCACTGGTACCGCGGTACCAGTCAGCCAGTACCGTAAAACACTGAACACAGTATGGTATTGCAGTATTGTCTGATTGCATGTTTCCTGGATTCAGGGATTGAGTATAGTACCAGTACAGGCAGACAGGCCACAATGGTATTACTGTAATTTCGTAATTTGCCTGAAACCCAGCTTATTTAGTCTCCTAGCAACCCGCTGATGTCAAGCATTATAATTTTGGATAAATAAATTTATTATAACTGTAAGACAATTACACTGGTGCTGCACGAAGGCCCCAAGCAAATTCAACTTGGAAAATATCTAACAGACTATTTGTCTACCAAGTTTGGTTACATTTCATCGATGATTGATCGAGTTATTAACGTTCAAAATTGAACACTACAAAAAAAGCGACAGATCAACAGAACGACAGAACGACAGGTTGATTAATGGTACCCCTACTCTAAGGCTCACTCACTTTGTGGCTCGCCCCACAGGTTGATTAATGGTACCCCTACGCTCAAAGGCTCACTCACTTCTTAGCTCGCCCCACTGGACAGGCCTAATTCCTGAATTCTGCAATTCTGTAGGACCTAATTAGCCACGCACTGCAGCGCCGACTGCTGGACTGCGGCCCTGAATTAATTTAGAGGGTCCATTGGCGCCGTACCGCCATACTACTGTCAGACTGTACAACCAGCTGACTGGACCGGTAGCAACTGCCAACTACATAACTACCGTTATGGTACTGAACTACGACAGCACTACCGCTTTTCCACCCTCCTGTCAGCAATGAAAGAAAATTAATTTCTTAGTTTATGGTTTCTGCTCTTGTTAACGGTTTAATATGTTAATTAAAGACTATGTATTGGTACGACCGACGGCAACGGCTACTGGTATAATCAGATCAGATGTAGATATACATACCAATCTGGATCTGCCAATACAACAATAGCAATAGGCCTACCGCTACCAGCCATCCATCGACTCCGCAACTGCAACTATGGAAAGTTATGCGGACTAACCAGCTGACCGGCATTCTAAGTTCAGGTACCCACTACCAGAGTCTACCCAACTGCCCAGCAAAGTGTTGGAATTGAAATCAAACAACTCACCACCAAGGCCGCCTCTGTCTGTTGACCTTGACTTTCGGTATTGCTGCCGCTACTGGCAAACTGGACTAACCGTAACCGAGGATGAAATAATCCGGTTTTTTAATCTACTCTGCCATCACCCAGTGCCCGGTGGTGTTGAAATTGACACGCATTGTACAAGCAGTAGGCCTATTGCTCCGAGTTCCCGGCTGGTTGGGTGCAACTGCTGCATCTACATTGCCACACTATAACTTTGGACTCATGAGGATGAGTACTGCGTAGACTATATTCCTATAAACCAAGACCATACCTGGCTTCCTCTATTGAACGCATCGGTAGTTATAAATATTGTCAGTCTGCGTTTAGGAAAGATATTTAAATACAAAACAGGACGAGCACAACGAGGCGTATAATGAAAATGAGTACTGCATTGACTATATTATTATATAAACCACCTGGCTTCACATATTGAACGCATCCCTAGTTATTATTATTATAAAGATCATCAGCCTGCATTTAAGAAATATATTTAACTACAAAACAGGACGAATGCAACGAGGCTTATAATGAAGACGAGTACTGCGTTTATTATATTCCTATAAACCACATGGCTTCACTTAATGAATGTGCGATTGGAAATAAGTTTGAGCTAACCTTCCACCCTGTGGGTGGTAGATGTCGCGGTTATGTATTGGTTGGTGGGAAGGGGGGTGGGGGGGGGGGGGGGTGGGTGCAGATTAAAAGGGCTGAACATGTACTGTCCCCCTTTCTTTGATTGATTGGCGGGGTGGTTAAATTTCTCAAATAATGATTTTGTGATACAGTCGCGCAATTTTAATTTGTATCTCATAACTGGGCCTCGTGCTGCGCGAAGGCCATCACGAACGTGTTGGAGCTCTGTACGATGATAAACATATACCTGCAATTAAACTGGTAATCCGACATGCAAAAATGCTTCACTGACAAGTTATTGGTGTGTGGTGATTTTCATCTAGCTAGTGAGAAGATAGCTGTCTGAATCCAAGATTCACTGATGATTGGAACTGGTGATTCGTTATACATCAAGTTAACTTTCTTTCCTTATCTAATTCCGCAGACTTTTCATAAATCTCATCAGACCTGAAATTTTCCTCTGTAAGCGGATTCAACTCCCTGCACTACCCACCGAAAATGGGCTTAGTGGCATTTTAACAATTATAATTGGGAAGGTGACATTACCAATAAGTAATAACCTAATAACAATAATAATAACCTAACAACCAATTTGGGCGATACACATCGCCAGCCACAAAGAAAGTTGAGAGGTCAATACATCTCGGATGGATAAAGGGGCTAGCAAGGCTAGCACATGGGGACAGTGGCATCAGGGAGTGGCGAAGTGACAATTAATCAGGTTAAGCCAATGATGGGTAGGGAAAACAGATTGGAAGTGATTAGAGCGCATCTATTGGACAGGCCACTCAGTAGTGTAGCAGTGATTAATATGTGTTAATAATATAACCGTTGCACTTATTGATTCTGATTCAGTTGGTTTCTATACAGTTGTGAGACCGGAACGGTTTTTAACCGTTGTCGTCGTCATTACCGTGCTATTATATTCTGACTGTGTTATTATTATGTTCTGTGATTACAACAACTGACAGTAAAAACTCAGTTATTTCAATGACCTTTCGGCCTATTATATCCAGACCACAGCTTTTAGCAGCCTACGGACGCATAATACACACACCGGTTGGGATCCATACTGCCAACTCCAGGATCCCGTCACAGTTAAAAACCGCCAACAAGACAACATATAGCTACAAATAAACTATGACCACAACCAGCACCAACATGAGCGAACACGAGAGGCCCTAAGGTCCAGAGGGAGAGACAAGCCCGCTGCAAACCCCGAGCGACAGAGACAAAACGATTTGGGAAGCAGCGACGAGGCGGTACCGGCCCGCCACACCGGATTCGCCAACGAGGAATGCTCCGGTCATTGAGGAGTCAAGTACGAGGAGGAGAGGGGAATGAGTCGACGCGAGATCAGAGCAGCGAACCAGTGGCCAAAGGTGGCGAATGGCCCACCGGAATGGCAATGGTGGGGCCGACGGTACGGCACCAGACGAGGAGGGAAGGTCAAGTCCAGGAGGAAGATGTCGGGACGAGCGATCGCCTATGACGAGAGTACAACGCCGCCAGGAAGTTGTTGAAAGACGCTAGAGAGGGAGGAAAGGTAGACCAGCCCAAGTTGTACCAGAGGCTAGGTGATTGCAACAAACATTTTCGCTACCTAGTCCGATTTGGGCAGGGGGAACTAGCAAGTGAGAGGGCGAGGGGGTCGCCACAGAACTGTTCGAATTGTGGCGATCCGAGGTGGTGGCGCCTAGTGTGGTGTACATAGGGCCCATCTGGTAGATGCGAGGGGATTAAGTTAGTGGGATGGGCGGACCCGCACGACGCCGAATCTGAGGTTAACCCCGAAGATTCAGTGTCGTCGGTTAGTAGGAATGCTAGTAAGCATGGGAAAATTAGTAGGACGAGCAGGCGACGGGATCCGTCGCAACCGAAAAGTCTGCTACATCCTCCGCGAAAGCAAGAAGGGTGTTAGAGATAGATCTGGCGTGTCAGCTAGACATAGTCGCGCTGGATCAAAAGGAACTAGAGAGACAGCTGGATGAGGGGACTGGGTTGCTAGAAAGGGAAAGGGAACTAGTGAGAGAGTGTAAAGAGAGGGCCGAGAGGGTGGCGAGAAACTATAGAGAGCGTGATGGGAGAGAAATGAGTGAGCACAAAGGGCGAGAGACGAGGGTAGAGAATGAGCACAAAGAGCGAGAGATGAGGGAAGAGAATGAGCGCAAAGAGCGAGAGACGAGGGAAGAGAACGAGTGAAAAGAGCGAGAGACGAGGGAAGGGAATGAGCGCAAAGAGCGGGAAGCAAGGAGAGCTGAGAGGATTGATAGAGAAGTGAACGAGCGCAGAGAGAGGGAGGTGATTGAGGCAGAGTTACCCGACCAGAGTATTGGAGAGGATAGAGAGAGAGAGAGAGGGCGGGTAAATGAATACGGGATGATGTGCATACTCGGTTGAGGGGGTTAATGCAATATCAGACGAACCAGAAACGCCAATTAGAACTGGCAAAAATGGGTTTATCAGAGAGCGAGGCTGGTTCGCGAAACATACCACACACTGGGAGAGGGGTACAGAGTGTACCAATATGAGGAAGAAGACCAAGGAAGGGATCGGAGGGAAACCTCCTGTCGGAACGTAGCTGCCGATCGAGGATATGGTAGTCGCGGGGAGGAGTTCTCGGAATATTCGAGAAGACTAAACTTCGATCCAGAAGGACACAGGCAGACTGCAGGACATACTGTAGGACTTACTGCACATACTATAGGCCATGCTGGGAGAGATAGTGTAGGCGATAGGGTAGCGTGAATGCCGGGATTGGACCCAGAGGTAGCGGCATACATACCGGTTAGTAGGCAGGAACCTGATAGGCCTATACCGGTACCTGCACACCAGTATGACTATAACATGCAGGGATACAATATATACCCAGGGGAGGGGGGGGGGGGTATTGCAGATAGGTGTATGGGCCCCAATATAGTGACATCTACCCCAGTAGCAAATATAACATCGGTGGGGGGAGGGGGGAAAGGGTGACATTCCCCCATTACAGTATCCTTAATACAAACAACCAAAAACAAAAACCCCGACCCCCTCAGATCCAAACAAATCGTGTGACACAGAGATATGGTGGGGACCACTACCCCCGGTGATATATCCCACTCAGGGAAAGTCGACAAACCTGAGAGGCGAAGCATACCCAACATTAAAGGAGCCTGCATCCCTACCATCGAGCGCGCTAGAAGTTTAAGCGATGGGAATGGCAACACTCATCGATGCGCTGAAAACTAGAATTGAGCTGCCACCAGTGGAGCCTTTCAAGTTTGATGGTAGCAAGCCGGAAGAATATCTACAGTTCCAGAGAATGTACAGTAATAAGATTTTGACAAAAAATCTCACACAGGCGGAGTGCCTTAAATACCTACAAGTCTATACAGGGGGGCCAGCTTACGACATCGTGAGGCAATACCAAGGTATTGAAGGAGGATTCACGACTGCATGGCAAGCCCTGGACAGGGAATTCGGCCATCCTGCGAAGATTATCCAACAAACCTTAAGGGGAATAACATCAGGCGGACTCGCAGATAACCCCGTTAGCATCAAGACTTTCGCTAACAAAGTAGAGAAAGCACTGATAGTGTTAAAGACTCTAGATGCACTTTACGAACTCAATGCATCGAACAACATCACCACGATAGCGCAGGCACTACAGATTTGGCTCAGAAACAAATGGAGAAAGATTGATTTCTCCACTCGAGAAAAGAATGGTGCGGAGCCCTGGTTGGAGGAGATGTCGAACTTCCTGAACTACGAGGCGGAGCTAATAACGGATCCAGACTATAGTGAAGACAGTCTAGGCAAGATACAGAAAACGGAATACAGCCAACCTAAACTGGAACATAGTCCGGCAGATGCATTTCCGAAAGTGAGACAAGTCGCTACCGCATGCGGCCACACAGGGGACTTCAAGTCCACAGAGAGCTGGGAGTAGAGCGACACCGTGGCAGGGACAGAAACAAAGTAACAACACGAACAAATACAAACCCAATACCCCCAGTAGGCCGAGTCCAAGTAACCAAAACACTAAACCGCTAGATATGAATCTAAGTGCAATACGTGAAGCGCTATATAAGGAACGCTACAATCCCGAATACAAATGTCAATTGCATAGAGATGGGACCCATAAGACCATAGACTGTAAGCATTGGCAGGCGTTACTCAAACAAGATCGGATAGCCTACACTGGTAAGAATGGACTATGTCATCAATGCGCGGTAGGAGGACACAGAAAGGATGAATGCCAGGAACCACTGATAAAATATGCCGAGAATGATGGGACTGGAGGCCAAACCATGGCAACGAGCACCATGGGAGCAAGGAGGAAGAGGACAGTACTACTCGGAGTAGTACCAGAGAGAATAATAGGAGAGAATGGGCTATCGGTTACAACACTAATGTTGGTCGATAGTGGAGCAGCGTTCACGCTAACGGAGAGTTGGGTGGCCATGAAGATAGGATTACGAACCAGGCCAAGTAAAATGGTGGTGACCACAATCTCAAGCAAAGACGAGGTCATGAAGATGAGGAGGGGACGATGCGAGATTGCAGCGATAATGCCAGGGTGCGACTATGGGGCTACCTTCGAACCCATTCAGATAATAGAGTCGATCAACATTAACGCCAGGCGACCTACAAAGGTCGAGATCGAGCAGTACCGGTACCTGGATGACATCGACTTCTCCGTACTGGAACTGGACGTCCCAAAAGTGTCTCTCATAGTTGGCATGGACTGTCCGACGGCCCACGAGAGACTACAAACCATTTTCGGCGATGACAGAGAGCGAGACCCGATGGCCATTCTCACGCCATTCGGGTGGACGCTCACTGGCCCAATTAAGACGAGGACACCATTGGGCGTATCCGAAACATCTGGATGCATGCTGTCCGGTACCGTTGAGGACATAGAGCAGAAACCAAAGACGGGCGACCGGCCCAAGCAGAAGTCAAAGATGGGCGATGGGGAGGTCCCATATGGGAAGCGGCCTGAGCAGAAGTCAAAGACGGGTGATGGGGAGGTCTCATATGAGAAGCAGCCCGGGGAAGGATCACCAGGAGTCGGGGATGGGTATGGATTTGGATCCACATATAGTGGAAAGGGTGGAGGACGAATCCGGAGAAGTACCGTTGGTAGAGGAGACAGGACGACAAGTAACAGCAAGGGAGTGGGCAGAGGAGAATGGGTTCGACGCACAGGACCTAGAGGCGATGTGATGGGATGGAACAAAGACGTTCCAGGCGAGTATCGGTATGGGAATGGGGAAGAGTGGATGGCGAGGTATCCGGAGAGATGTCCGGAAGAGACGCCGATCTCAGAGGGTTTAAAGAAGTATACCGATACTAAGGAGGTCGAATAAGAAGACAAGGTGGAAAGGGAGAGGATGTAAGAAGGTTAATCCAAAGGGAGAGGAGCTGATGACAAAGGGTGACAAAGGAGACAGGAAAGTTAGAGGAGACGTGTTGCACACAGGGCTGACAGAGTGTGAGGGGGCATTAAATGGTAAGCCATTATGCGTACCGAAGGATGACCAAGGGTCATCGGGGGCTTTAACGCCGGCGCACATATCGATGGGGAGGCCAGCAGAGGTGGCATGTACCAGTGAGGATGACATGAAGGGCGGCATTCTACTGCCAATTGATGACAAGATGAAGGGTGGCATTTTGCTGCAAGGGGATGATGAGGAGTTCTGTGAGGAGTTGGAACGATCCGATCTTCGGGTAGAGGAGAAGGGAAAGTCAGATCCAAGAGATTTGGAATCGACAAGGACAGTGGGGCGGAGAATAAGATGAACTACAGGGGGGCAGTGGGAGAGCTGCCTGCTGGAGGAATCACCCTTAGGTAGTTGAGTTGTCCAATATATTGGACTGAGGGGGGTGGGAATGAGGGCGAGACGCCCTTCCCACACACTAAACAAAATAAAAATAAATAAAATAAAATAAAATAAGTAGTAAAACACTAGTACCAAGGTACGCTGTAGGTAGGCATTATGTACATCTGATGGGTATGGACGTACCAACGTACATAATACATAATACATGTATAAATGTAGGTAGTTACAATAAGTTACAATAGTCGGATGGGTACAAAAATGTACCAACGTACCTAATTTACATATGCACTATTTGTGGGCACTGAGGGTGCCACGTGAGGAGTTGATGGGGGGGGGGGGGGGGGGGGTATGTACGCAAACCGTAATAGAAGGGTACATAGTACCATAAATTTGTGGGCACTGAGGGCACCATATGAGGAGTTGAGGGGGGTATGTACGCATACCGTAGCAGAAGGGTACATAGTACCATAAACTTGTGGGCACTGAGGGCGCCACGTGAGGAGTTGAGGGGGGTATGTACGTATACCGTAGTAGAAGTGTACATAGTACCGTAAACTTGTGGGCACTGAGGGCGCCACAGGGGTTGAGGGGGGGTATGTACGCATACCGTAGTAGAAGGGTACATAGTACCGTAAATTTGTGGGCACTGAGGGCGCCACATGAGGAGTTGAGGAGGATATGTAGGCGTGGTAGGATAGACTAAGTAGGCCACACAAACTAGACTACTGTAGCGCATAGCCCGTAGTGCTAGAGTTAGAACATTGCTACAGAGCCAGAAGGGTCTCTGGTAGGAAGCTAGTACAAGAGTAAGAAAATTGTAGCTAGTCTTCTCTGTAGACAAGTAGTGATGAATTACTTACATAATAATTGAGTAGTAGATAATGTAATAGCACATCAGTTAAGGTTGGGGAGTGAACACATAGGCAGAACGCAGATAGGAGGTACGCCATCACCGATTTAAACTAATTAAGACCATACTTAGTTATCTCTTGCTCTACTGAGCCTTTCTAAGGCACCACCAGTCTGGTGAGAGAGGAGAATCGTGATGGCGGAGAAACTATGAAGGAGTTTATCGTATAGCGGTCGAGTAGAACTATATTGCTGCATTTAGTGGCGGTGAACGGAGTTATTTTTCTGCTTGACCTAGCGACCTATGGTAAGAAGACCGGGCCAAAGTTGAACCGCCTACTGGATGCGGATGCGATGCAGAAGCTGGTAAGGTCAAAGACTGCGATCGAGATTGGATCGGCGATACGCGGCAACGCAGAGAGGATTATTGGACCGGGCACCCCGAATCTTCTGGACATGCAGGTAGTCTACATGGCTATGACGAAACCTGATGGATTAGGATTGATGGATAACACGGGACAATACGGAGTCGTGGCGATGGGTCAGTTGATGGGACTCACGTGCCACAAGCCAATGGAGTGGAACAAGTTCCGAGAGGAATACGGTGCGGGACTTGCGGATTCACTTAAATGGGGGGCGAGACGGGGAGAGACGAGTCATATCACTTCCGAAAGAGGGGGGGGGGGAGGGGGGGGGGGGGGGGGCGTTAAGACACGTCGTGTAGACGAATATATAATATACGTACTATTGTCAAATACAACCTTTTTCCAACTAGCTAGTGGGACTGGGGACTAATTGACTAGAACAGGAGGACGAGACATTAGACGGATCACATTTCTTGAGTGTGAGAACGAGAATGTGAGGCCCGACAGAAGTGAGTGAGGATAAAACGGGTTGAGTAAGGGGAGCATGGGGAGAAGGTGCTAGAGTTAAGGGAGAAAAGTAAGGGGTGCGAGGTCCGAGTGTGGGGAGCGAGCATGGAGGGGGATGAGTCCTAAGGGACTGGTGAGAGAGGAAGGGACAACAAAGTCCGAGAGGTAAAATTGTGTGAGGAGTGAGGGCGATCGTCTAAAACAGAGACACCAGATGCCTTGGTACAGCTTAGCTCACAGATGTACCAAGGATGGGTAGTGATAACAGACCCAGGGGAGCAGGCGTGGAAAGCTGACCCCGAGAAGAAAATTCCTTCCAACATCCAATATTAGATTGGATTCCAGCGGAATTGAAGCGCACTTAAGGTTGATGCTATCTTCTCACCGGGAAGATAGCATGGGGGGGGGGGGGGGTGTAAGCGGATTCAATTCCATGCACTACCCACCGAAAATGGGCTTAGTGGCATTTTACCAATTATAATTGGAAAGGTGACATTACCAATAAGTAATGTCACCTAATAACCAATTTGGGCGATACACATCGCCAGCCACAAGGAAAGTTGAGAGGTCAAACCATCTCAGAGGGATAAAGGGGCTATCAAGGCTAGCACGTGGGGACAGTGGCAGCAGGGAGTGGCGAGGTGACAATTAATCAGGATAAGCCAATGATGGGTGGGGAAAACAGATTGGAAGTGATTAGAGCGCATCTATTGGACAGGCCATTCAGTAGAGTAGAGGTGATTAATATGTGTTAATAATATAACCGTTGCACTTATTGATTCTGATTCAGTTGATTTCAATACAGTTGTGAGACCGGTTTTTAACCGTCGTCGTCACTACCGTGCTATTATATTCTGAATGTGCTATTATTATGTTCTGTGATTACAACAACTGAGAGTAAAAACTCAGTTATTTCAGCGGCCTTTCGGCCTATTATATCCAGACCACAGCTTTTAGCAGCCTATGGACGCGGCGACGCGTATAACACACACACCGGTTGGCATCCATACTGCCAACTCCAGTATCCCGTATCGCGGAGTTTACTGTTTGCAACAGCAGGTACATCAACTCCGCTGATAATTCCGATATAAATCCTAGGGATGATCCGAATAACCCATGGATGAAAGTCAGGCCTCGTAGGCGGGCTTGTATGGAGGGAACTAAGAGCCCTACCGGCACTGGGAGCAGTGGAGGGCTACGGTTGCGTGCTGCTGTGGGCCCCCCTCCGGAGATTTATGTATGCAGATTGGACAACGAGATTACGGCGAAGGATCTATCAGAGGATCTTATGTCTCTTGGAGTCACAGTGGAAGAAGGTGCAATTGCTAAGGTGTCTCCACCCAGTTCATGGTCGTCCAGTTTCAGGATTAAGGTCAGTAAGTCTGATTTGGATAAGGTTATGGAACCTTCGTTCTGGCCGAGAGGAGTATTCGTCCGAAAGTGGATTAACTATTCCAAAGGCCATATAAATCAGTGGAGGGGTACCGGTAATAATGTTGAAAGGACCTCAAACGTGTAACCTTGTATTGATATATAATGCATACTTAATATTTCTGTATATATATTTTTCAGTTTCTTATTTTTTTTTTCTTAACCAGTTTAATACTTCTTGTTTAATAATAACTAACTAACAATGGCTACCAAAACCAACTCACCCGCTTTACATCGCACTATATCTATGGTATCGTATAATAGCACAGGTTTTGGAGCTGATAAAGTTTATTTTATAAAGTGTTTGTTGCCTGGTGCAGATATTGTCTGCTTGCAGGAGCATTTTAAACTGAAGCTAAATTTAGTTATATTAGTAAAGAATTTCCTAGTTTTCGTTGTTTTCATGTTCCTGCGCAATATAGTAATGATTCACAATCAGGGCGTCCATCAGGTGGTCTGAGTCTGCTAATTAATCCTGCCTTGGCTAGTTTCGCTTCCAAATGTGAATCAAATAACTCACGATTGCAGGGTGTAAAGTTCACTTTACCGGATAAATCGTTTGTAGTTCTTAATGTTTATTTCCCAGTAGATAGACGGTCTAACAGTGTATCTGATGATTTTCTAATATTAATTAATGATTTATGTAATCTAATTTCTACAGTGCACACACCAAACATAATTATAGCTGGTGATTTTAATTCTGACTTTATAAGGAATACTGCACATGTTAATTTGGTGTCATCATTTGTTAGGGATAATAATTTAGAATTGTTATGAAATAAATTTCCAATTGATTACTCTTATATGCAAGTAGTAGACAATAATGTGTCTACTAGTATAATTGACCATTTTATTATGACACATAACTGTTTAAATAATTGCGCAGAGGGTGGTGTGGTTCATAATGGTGCAAACATGTCTAACCATAGCCCAGTTTACGCTAAATTCGCTGTTGAAGATTTTGGGGCCGACCCAGTGGTCAGTAATGGGTCAAGTGGTTGTCCGAGTTACAGTCGTGCAAACGAGGATCAAAGAACGAATTTTAAAAATATTTTAGATAATAATTTACAGGGCTTAAATTTACAATGTGCTGATTGCGATAATCTATTTTGTGTTGACAGTTTACATGTTGGTAATATTGATACTTTTGCGTTTAATATACTAGAAGCTTTAGATATTGCAGTACAATCTCTGCCTAAGCCTGTAATGCATAGTGGCCAATCAGACCACCCCACTTTACCTGGTTGGAATGAACATGTGCGACCCTATCGCGATGAAACTATTTTTTGGCATAATGTGTGGGTGTCCGCTGGAAGGCCCAATGCGTCTCAGAGCAATTTGTTTCATGTTAGTAGACGTGCAAATTTACAATATAAATTATGCTGTTAGGCGATTAAAAGGTAAAATAGATCAAATTTGCCGGGATAAGTTTTTGGAATATGTGCTAAATAATATTGGAGATATTTTCAATGAAATAAGGAAACTAAGAGGTAATTTAACTGGGTTGAGTCATGTTGTTGATGGGGAAACATCGGGAGAAGGTATATCGAATAAATTTGCTGCGATATATGCGGATTTGTATAACCAGGGATATACTACGGATTTCAATAATTTAGAGTCTCGTATTAAGAATGGCATTGAAAACCTCCCCGTGGGGGAAAGTCAGTGGGTCACTCCAGGTCTCGTTGAGGCAGCTATTGCCAAATTGAAAACTGGTAAATTGGATGTCTCTGGACAGTTCATTTCGGATTGTATTATAAATGCACCTCTGAAGTTTGCGCAATTACTTTCAGTTGTCTTTAATGCTTGTTTGGTGCACGGGTCAGTTCCTAAATTTATTTTAATTACGTCACTAGTTCCGCTGGTGAAGGACAGTTTAGGTGATATCTCCAGGTCATCAAACTACAGAGCGATTGCCATTTCGTCACTAATTCTGAAGGTCTTTGAGTGGGTCATGGTTCTCTCGCAACATGATTCCTTACAAGTAGACGAACTCCAATTTGGCTTCCTGAAGGATTCCAGTACGTCGATGTGTACATGGGCCTCTAGTGAAGTTGTCTCGTTTATTCGAGGTTCTCCACTCCTGTTTATGGATGTTTTATGGACTTGTCCAAGGCATTCGATATGGTTGACTGGGTTTCGCTATTCCTACAACTGTTAAAAAAAGGTTTCTCGCCATTATTTATTAGAACCGTTTTGTCTATATATAGGGGGCAATCATGTAGGGTGAAGTGGGGAGGTCATGTCTCTAACATTTTTGGGATATCGAATGGAGTCAGGCAAGGTTCAGTCGCCAGTCCTGTCCTCTTCTGCGTTATACTAAATTCGCTAGTACAGAAACTTCGAGACTCACAGGTGGGGTGTCATATTGGTTCTAGATACTTCGGTATTTTTATATATGCTGATGATATTTTATTATTGTGCCCTTCTATAATTGGTTTACAGTTCATGGTTCATTTATGCACAGTTTTTGCGAAGGAATATAATATGAAGTTTAGTACTAATACTGATCCAAATAAAAATAAAACTAAATGCATTCCTTTTGGGTTTAATTGGAAGCCTCCAATGGCTAATATTTCGTTAAATAATGCAGATTTACCTTGGGTGCAACAGATTCAACATTTTGGGCAACATTTTTCATTATACTGGTTTGTTTTCGTGTGATATTTTAATAAAAAGGGGTCAATTTATCGGTAAACTAAGTAGTTTAAGACAAGAATTTCATTATCTACATCCTAGCTCATTGTCAGAATTACAACGTATCTATGCAACATCATTTTATGGTAGTTGTCTTTGGGATATTTGGTCTAAAGAATGTACTCGTTTGTTTTCATCTTGGAATATTAATATAAGACTTGTTTGGAAGTTACCATTTAACACACACAGATTCATTGTTGAAAATATTGTGCCATTCCTATATCCAAAATCTATGGTTGTTAGTAGATATTTGAAATTTACTGAAAATTTAAAATCAAATGCTATGAAACCTTCATTACAATTTTTGGCCGAGTTGTGCTTATCTGATTGCAGAACTATATCTGGTGCTAATTTAAGGCGAATGTGGTCCCCTTAGAAACAGTAAATTGTGTAACAATATTATTTGGTTTCCTGATTCACGGGCTATATCTTACAGTAGCATTTGTAGATGATACATTACAGATTGTCGATACAATTATAAGGAGGTTCCTGGATTCTCTATGAATGAGTTAAATACTATACTAAACTTTGTTTGTACGAGTTGATTTCGTTTATTTGGTGCTGTCTACAATTCTATAGTACTTACTTAAATAGTTATTCTTCTATGCTGTGTAAAATTTACTTCATACGTACTTACTTTGTGCTGTGTAAAACTTAATTCATACTTACTTATTCTGTGCTGTGTACAACTTAACTCATATGCACGAAATTAATAAATAATAATAATTACAGACAGTTACGTCGTCTCCTAGCATAAATTACCAAAATTGCCCCGGCTTATTATGTGGTTTGGTTGACTTTTTCTTTATATCTTTATAGATGTGTCTGATAAGAATTTGTCTACTCAGTCTCTAGGAAAGTGTAGTAGACCCCTTGTATGCTACCTTCTGTCCAGAAGATGACCTCCACAGACTATATAAGGTTTTCCGACACTTTTTAATTTGGTAGAGTTTCTTGTTTCTTAAGTCGAGGTTCTTGAAACTCTAATTTCTGTTACAGCGAATGTGACACTCACTTTTTGAACACGAATATCATTTACCTTATTTGTGAAGAATCAGTTCAAATCAATTATATTCAATGTTGTTAAGGATACACGCATTAAGTTCCTGCAATCGCCGAATGCACCGGATATCCGATACGGCCGGATATCCGGAAGATTTTGTCCAAAATCTGCAGTGATCTTCAAAAGCTTCAATATTCTCTCGACACATTATTAATCTCGCTGTCGCTCGGTAAATAAAATGCCTCGAGAATAGTGAAAAGTTCCACTTTTTTCCGATGTAATAAATAAGTATATTTGAATTAATCTTTCTACGAAATAATAATTGTTTTATAGAATAATAATAATAATAATTGTTTTGAATAAACGTTTGCAACTCCAAACAATCAACAATGAAGGTCTGTGTGTTTGGAACTTTTGACACCAAGCTAGAAGCATTGGAGTATTTGACTTGCAGTCTTGAATGCGAAGGAATGCAGACTTTAGTGATTAATTGCGGCACAATGCCGTTACAACACGATAAAACCTTCAAACATGATAGGATCGATGTCTTTACCGACGAGGAATGTAACAAATTTGAGGTGGAAAGAAAAGGCGGAATCGATAATTCTCAGGCCGTACGAGAAATAATCATCGTAAGTTTTTACTAAATTTAATAGGGTGGGTAGTCAGTTAGTTGTTAGGTGTGTAGTAGGATGTAGTAGGGTGTAGTAGTTAGGTGGGTAGCTGTTAGTCATGGAGCTCAAACGGGCTCTTTCCCCACTGAAAAAACGTAAGAAATAAGCTAGATAAATAATTATTTATTGCTTCTTATTATAATAAATATAACTATAAATTAATAATAATAAGTTCGCATTGACATTTTAATTTCAGAAAAAGACAGGCAAATTACTTTTGCAAGTGCATTCTGATGAAGGATTCGATGCCATATTGGCAATGGGAGGATCAAATGGAACCAACATTGCTTTTGAGTGTTTGTCGCAACTACCTGGCGATGTTAGAAAGATTCTCATATCCACGATGGGATTGCACGTCGTCCATCCGACAATTGAAGTCATCCCATCAGTGGTTGACATCCTGGGCCTTAATGTGGTTTTAAAATCGGTAATATGTTATGCAGCTCAGTTGGTCGGTGGTAAAACTAACCCAGTTCACAAGAAGTCTAAGAATATGAACTCCCTTGAGCATGGTCTGGCATTCATTGATGAAGTGTTGCCAAAAAGATTAGCTACATGTGGAGCCGCGAAACGGGTTGCAATGTCGATGATAGGAACTACTACGCCGTGTGTGGAACGTTGCTTCCAGATGTTAGTGGACGCCGGTTACGAAGTCGTTACATTCCATGTTGTAGCTGGTGGTGGGGATGTATTTACAGCCATGGCCGACAGGGGCATGTTCAAGGGAGGGGTTATAGACATCACCACCTCGGAGATTCTGGACACATTTTGCGATGGTATATATCCAGCGGCACCAAAAAGGTTGGTTTGATAAACAGATAAGTGTATCTAAATTATAGTCTAAATATATCGGGGAAAGTAAAAAAGTATTTTACTTTTTATTTAATAGTATTTTAATATGGTTGATATATGGTAGGTAAATATAAGAACAATAATACTGCAACGATAACTACATATGACATGACATATTTTTCAAACTTTTTCATGTCAAGTTAATTTGTAACCTCTTATTATGTTGCTGAAATAATTATTCACTATCAAATTTATATTATCAATTAGTCAAGACACAAAAATATTTTCAGATTGTGGATAACACTGTATGATTATGATTGATGTATGGTGTACTATTTCTAATGTATGATGTATTTTATATTTTGTATCTATTTATTACGGAAGCCCAAAGCGGCCAGACAACCACACACACAACTGGACAACCACACACACAACTGGACAACCACACACACAACTGGACAACCACACACACATCTGGACAACCACACACACACATAGACAACCACACACACAACTGGACAATCACACACACAACTGGACAACCACACACACAACTGGACAACCACACACACAACTGGACAACCACACACACAACTGGACAACCACACCAACACCCCACCCCCCCAAAATGAAAAATGATGTGTGTGTGTTTGTCTAGGTGTCTGTGTGGTTGTCTGGCCACTTCGGGCTTCCGTAATTTATATATTATATTATTAGAAACGCAACGCAAGCGTTGCGGTAAGGAGCCCTTTTCACCGAGTTATGAAGACCCTGAAATTGGTATGGTTTTTTGTATATATGTTCAGTTTGTTTACTGTCGATTGGATCAACATTTCGGAGAGCTGGAGTAGAATTATAACCCGACATCGCGACACCTTTATTAGTATGTATGTGTATGTGTGTGGATGTGGATAAGTTTTTGGTTCCACTATAGCACTTCAGGACTCCAGCTTATTCTAACGTCTCGCAGTATATAAATAAACGTACGTTAGCGTCGCGCAGCACGAGCGGCCGCTTACTCGAGA
>JAUCBJ010006014.1:0-52401 GCA_032718475.1 Nemertoderma westbladi | reverse complement strand
CAACACCTAGGAATACAGACAGGAAACTCAAAACAATTTTAACATTATTTATAGAACGCCGATTGGTCTTAGCCGTCCTAAACCATTGTTTAGGACTCCTTAGACTAGGCACACATAGGCACCCATTCATATTTTGTTTGATTTTGAAAGTATACATTTCTATTGTGATTATTTATAATTAATATTGAGTAAAGTATCTTTAAATCCAGTGGCGTCACAGCATCACCATGCGCCCCCTGCAAAATTTGCCCTGCTCTTTACAGTAAATTAAAAATTGAAATTTTAATAAAAGCCTTCCTGCAACATTTGACTTATGCATCCCCCCCCCCCCCCCCCCCCCCACCGCTTACATTAAAAAGTAAATTAACGTTATGGATTATATTGTAAGCATTATTAAAACTTTTAATAATGTAAAAATTTAAAACTTTAATAAAAGTAAATTGTTGTAATCCAAGGACTTCGCTTCTTGTGATTCTATTGACAAAATGGACAAGTCATCAACTCGCTCCTGAGCCACCCCGTCCAGATATATACCCCGGTTGAATTAGCCTTCATCATTGCATGATGCATTATGTGCTAACACACCGATAATAACTGATTGACATAAATTACATTACCTTTTCGTTCCCTGACAGTCGCTGTCTTTACTGCATTCATCCTCGGCGTCAGCAGAACACAGAACATGTATTAGCGGGTTCAGCGACGGACAAACTCCCTCCTTCTCGGCAGACCGACACGTCCTATAACACCCGTCGTAGCAACACTTCTCACCATCACCGCAGTGCTGGTCGCAGTCGCAGACACTGTAGTGGAACGCCGGACACCACATTGCGTGCGTGTACTGCGGACATCTGCCATCGCGCTCTTCCGCACACGGGGCTAATTTCTCCACGCACTGTTTCTCGCAGAACATATTTGGGCAGCATTTGTAGTTGTTGCCGGGGCAATCGGTGTCGCAGTCGCATTCATCGTCTCTCCCTATGAAGCAGGGGACTCTGACGAAGGGATCCAACGGGGGGCAGGTTCCCTGTCTCTCGTGGGGACAGGATCGCACTGTACAAAGGTTCCCACAGGGCCCCGGGCAACACTTACTCGACCTCGGACAATCGCTGTTCTTGGTGCACTGGTCGTTGTGCCACACACAGACTATTCCAGGGTCCACCGCAGGACACTTCCCGGTGTCGCGTCCAGTGTCCATGCACGTGTGTCCACAGCCGTTGGAACAACATTCATCGTTGCCTAGGCAATCATCGTCAGAGGAGCACTCCTCAACACAGATACCGAACCCTGCTTGGTTATAATTGGGTGGACATACTGCTAGAGTTCCGACAACCGATACAGACAACAAACAAATACCGACAAACACGTTCATTGTATCGCCTTATAATTAATAGAAAATGTTGATAGACAATAACAGTTTCTCATAAAATTGTTTACTTAAAATCTACACAGTGCAATTAATAGAGGTGTAAAATATGCCAGAAAGTGGTGCAAAAATTATGGACCATCCATAGTGGATTCAGGTGGTCGAACACATTTATCGGTTTTGCATTAAGACGTACAGTACATTGTTTATTTAGTTAGATTAAGGGTAGAGCTATTTTTTCATATGAATGTAATAACTATTTACATCATTGTGTGCAAAGTAGCACTTTGCAGCGTTATTTATTTATGTACGGAGCGAGCGCAGCCGTGGGAGGTTTACATAAATAAACAAGGGTCTTTAACGCTGAAAAGTGACCTTTCAAGCAATGATGTATGTAATTTTGTTACATTATGTCAACTTATCAGCGTTCGGTATGTGAAGAAAGGATTTTATGGTTGCTCATTTATACATTTAATCATGTTCTATATCGAATATAAGTGAAATTTATTAACAGGTACACAGTATTAATTATACATTTAAATCTACTGTAATTAAAGTTTATTGGAAGTTATCTCCTGTATGGATGTGATAAATCATTAAAATCGTTAAGTTCTCGACAAACCGCTTTCAGGGAAGAGTTCATTGTATCAAAATTATCATAATGTGAAACTTGGGGTCTATCTTCCCGGTCCGTAAGGTCGAAATATCATTAGACTTATTAATTTATTATCAGTATTTTTCCTATTTTATTAAATTTAAATGCATTAATTTTAAATAAAAACTTCTTTATTCACATTTACTATACCGGGAAGATAGACCCCAAGTTTCACATTATGATAATTTAAATAAAAATAAATCATTAATCCATGTTGACTTTAGTCGACTGAAGCAAACTTAGTCACCGCCTGTGTCACTTAAGTTTTACTGAACACTGTCGTCACTTTCTTTGGTCATTTTAGTGTCTTCTATTAGACGTTTCGCCATAATGGATTACAGTACACGTTAAACAATTATTTACATACAGTAGCTAGATAGCTAGTCCCGTCACCGCAAACTGGATAATAAAGCAGCACTACTCATTAACATAAATGGAAATAATACTTCTAGAATACGGTAATTTAAGTTGTTCCCATGTCATGGATTACTTTGCAGCGTTCCGTCCTATAAGCCGCAACGTTGCAAAGTAGTACTTTGCAGCGTTACGTGTAATTCTCCAGAACGCTGTTAAGTTGACATAATGTAACAAAAGCTACTTAATTTTAAATGGAATATTATTTCAAATCCTTCACACTGCTTTTACATTATTCCCACAGCTTAGCTAATTAGTATCATAAAGTACATGTAATTACAAAACTTAAACTTAACTATCTGCTCTATATTATTATTCCGAAATTGTAATACCCATTAGCTGATGCATAACCACATATAAAACGTTAGTTGTTACCTGTAATGGTTTCTTAGGTTTAATATTATGTACACCTCCAAACCGAGGTAAATAATTGAGTTTTAGCACAATAAATAGTTAGGAACGAGAGGCTGGGTTTGGAAAGGCTTTAAAATATAAATTGATATAGAATCCAAGTAAATATATAACTTTTGTATAATATTACAAATTTTCACACAGCGTTTATACACGTTTCTACACCTTTACAGTGTTAACTTGGTTGTAGATAGTAAATGTACAACGAAACAACCTCTTTACAGACAGACTTAGGTAGTTGTTGTAGCTAATAGGGACCTTCAAAAACAATATAGTTATTCTTCTTATTGTTCTGGTAAAATGTGAATGTCCTGGGTTCGATCCCGGCTTAGTTCTTTTTGTTGTTAAAGTTTAGGCAGATTCGTTTACAGCCATCTTGCTGGCTTTTCTAGTTAACAATAACAGGATTTGTTTGCAAAGGTGCAGCAACAATCATATTACAGCAATGTCAAGTTAATTAAATTTAAAAGTAAATTGTCTACAGCTATAAAGTCTACATCAATTTTCTATTGAACAGCTGTGGTGTAATATATACAGTAGAATGACCTAGAATTATGATGCGCATGTAAAAAAAAAAATACGCGGTTAATAATAACTAACGGCCCTAAGGAAATGGGATAATTTTAGGAATAAAATACCATCACCGCTAGGCGTAGACCTGCCGTTATATATAAAATTAATAAAAGGTTAACAAACATCTTGGACCAAATTTGCAGGACTGTAAACGATAAACTTACAACTTTAATATTATCTATAATATTATTCGCCATATGTTACTCGTAATTGTGCTCTATAATTACAGTACAGTACGATCACGCTGCCTTATTATCCCGTTTAGCGAACTGTAATCTATTGTGTATTACTGTAGGGCTATACTGTGTAATAGATCATTGTAATTATCCTCCCAACCGGAATAATCACAATGATTTCATTATAATTCACTATCTTCCAATAATCTGATATCTGCGGCTGGGAACGTAATAATATGTTAAAGGGAGATTGACGGGAGAAAGAAAAGGTTGCAGTTATATTTTTGAGACCAATCAGCTGTTATTTGCGCCGATTTTTCCTGGAGAGGGATGAATTATGATTGCGTCGAAAGACCATCACTCCCTATCTGGTTACTATGTATGGGGAGGGGGGGGGGGATGATGATATACATTATTTTTATTAATTAATAACTATAATTATATCAAAAACAAAACTCTCTATTTATTATAAATTATAATGTATTACATTAATAGTGAAATAAATTATTTATAAAAACGTAAACAAAAACAATAAATAGTAACTTTGTAGACCAAACCAGTAGCAGTTCAGTTACCATAGTATATAAACTTTTAGTAAAATTAACAACCAATATCTCTGGTAACTGCGTCGGTGTATTACAAGTGTGCCTCAATATATTGCAGCAATAGTAACCCCGTCCTGGGGAAACAGAAGTGAATAACAGTGTAGCGCTCATTGGTTTTCTATATGCAAGAAAAATTTATTTATTTTAAAAATTATTTCAATTTATTTACTTAATATTAATTTATTAATACTTATTAATGTCTCTATGTTGAATAAATCACGTAGGTCTAATCCATGGCGTAATATAAACTTTACAAGATCACAACAGAACTCGTCTCTACCGTGTAGTCTTGTAAAGTACTATATTACGCGCCATGAAATACATTTTATTTTCCTAATTTTACTAGCTAAATAGCAAAAGTTGTCGTGTTCTAAATATATATCTCAAACACGAAACAGATGCTTCTTATTCGCACTAATTTCTTTGTAATTAAGAATTACCCGTAAACAAAGCAAATCAAAATGTAATACGTTTGTATATAATGATTAAATGGTACGATTGTAGTAGTTGTATTCTTTAAAAGAATCAGGAATTTAATTAATAATATTATCGAATAATCGGAATTTACTCAGATCTGTAACGCTATGTAATGCTTAAGCTGAAAAGCTTATATTTCAGTACCACACGGTAAATTTCTTCTGCATATAAAAAAATAAGTGATAACCTCAATAATTCACCTGAAATAAATTAAAGTTTATTACTTTATACATTCGGTGATCGACATAAAAACATGACAACAAAGGGGACGTTAGACGCGGTTCTCAGCTGAATAACTCAGGGATTTAATGCGTTCTAGAACGGCCTCTATCTCCGGTCTGTCGGCTGGGTCTGGGGACAGACACTCTCTAGCCAGACAGACCAGTCCCTCCGAGTACGCCTCACCAGTAGACGACCTATCTGGGTAGGAAAACCTGCCGTTCTGTCCCGCCAAGGCCAAGGAACCCCCACTACTGTAAACCTTCTCTAAGGGACTGCGGCCGTAAATCAGACAGTATAGTAACGCCCCTAACGACCATATATCCGTTCTATTGGTAATAACAGTGTCGGTATTAGTTTGAAACAGTTCGGGGGCGCGGTACATCATACTGCACTGTACCGCAGCGGTATCCTGCACGCATTGGGCCTGATTGTAGGTACTCACTGTCTGATTGCTACTAGACACCGAACCCAAGTCCATAAGGACTACAGAACCGGTGTCGTTAAGCAGACAGTTACCTGGTTTAAGGTCTCTATGACTGTAGCCCGCTGTGTGCAAGGCCTTAACCCCCTCGCAGATATCCTGCATATGTTTTAGAATTATACTTTCTTTGTGTGAATATCGTCCTTTATCTATTAAATTCTGCAACGTTCCGTTTTTACAGAATGGCATTACAAGTAGCACCTCAGTGCGTCCCACTAAGTTCACACTAACACCGGAATCGATTAGTTGTATCACGTGCGGGTTGTCTACGACTTTGTGTACCTTCGCTTCCTCCAATGCGGCCGTAACGTCCGACTTATCGTGGCAGACGATGCGTTTCATCGCGTACAATTGGCCGCCCTTTTTGTCCTCGACTAGGTCGACCACGCTGAATCCTCCCTCCGCTATCCGATGTTGGTAGAAATAAACGCGGTCGTTCAGCACTATCATGTTACGCGAACAGATGCACCCCATTATTATAGTTGATAGTTTCTTGGAAAGGAGACCCGCCAGAGTTACAGAGCGGCAGAGGCTTGAATGATCCCCGGCTCCCGGAGGGGGAGAGAGTCTAATATACAATATAGGTCAATCCAACAGGTAGAGTTAATTATATTCAATAATATTAATATCTGAATCACATTTCATCGCGGTTCTATCACATTTGAGGCAGGACTGCCTCAAAATTCTCAAAATTGATCAGGACTGTGATAACCCTTCCCTTTAGAGTAACAAACAAACAAATATTTTATATTTAATATATTGATACGTCATTATCATTATTTAATAATATTAATTATAATTAATACAATTAAGTATAACAATTAATAATGATAACTATTAACAAGAAAGATTAGTAAAATATTGCAGCAAGGTTGTATTGTTTTTAATAAATATTTAATGTATCAACAACAACTAAAGCTACGAAAGTTGTTTACATCTGAAACTAGAATAAAAATATAAGTAGAAAATTGTATTTCATATAAAATATGGAAGTTGTTTACATCTGGACCTAGAATACAAATTTCATATAAAAAAAATAAATAAAATAAAGCCCACAAGCTTGGTGTCTTCAAAAGTATTGGTCAAAAATTTAAAATTTACATCCTGACTCATTTTATTGGCTTCGAAATGTAATTTAAAAAAAATTAATTATTGATAGATAATAAAATTGGAAATAATCAATATAAAAAAAAAATATCAAAAAAACTCAAAAGAGAGCTGCAAAACATTTACAAATATCTGCCTTGTGGATAGTCACCTTCGAATCAACCCTACCAGACAACATCTTCAACTTTTTTTTATAATACATATATATATATATAATACATATATTTATAATTTTTTACAATATTATATCTCTGTCTTCTGATTGGTTATAGGATCAGATGCCATCAGATCAGATCAGATAAGGACAGACGTTTTATTCTACCTCTATAATATTTACCTAACTGTCTGTTAGGTAAATAGCCAATAGCTGAATAGGGGATCACGTTTCACGTTGCCTGTTACGTATCAGTATCATCATGACGTAGCAGTACAGGCATACCGGTATGCATCTAATGCACAAAGGCATGTTATTTTATTATATATTAAAAACGCGATATAGGATGAAGGATGGCGGGTATGAAAGTTGTGTGATTGTCCCAGCAAAGATGGATAGTTTCGGATACATGACCGAACGTAATCAGGATCGAATGTAACTTAGTTATTTCGTATCGAACGTAACTGCAATTATGTTACATTGGATCCTATGACTATGTTACATTCGATCTACAAATTACTAAGCTCGAATGTAACATTGCCATTTACAAATTTAAAGGAGCAGGTTACAGAGGCGTGTTGGGGGAACAAAAACAATAAACGAAAGTTAACAGATGTTACAAGATTATGCAGGTTACTTTTAATTAAAGGCTGAAAGGAGCAGGTTACAGAGCCAATGTAACATAATTGAGGTTACGTTCGATTCGTAAAAACTATGTTACATTCGATCCTGATTACGTTCGGTCTGTCACCCGATACTGCGATAGTTTCAGATGTAAACAACTTTCGTAGATTTAGTTGGTGTTGAAACATTAAACATTTATTAAAAACAATACAGCCTTTGCTTCAATATTTTCGTAAATCTTTCTTGTTAATAGTCATCATTATTAATAGTTAAAATTAATTATAATTAATATTATTAATTAAGTAATGATACTAAATTAATAATAAAAATATAGAAATACAAAAATAGACCTTGATACGTAAACACTTCAAAATAAAACAGAAATAAAAACGGTCGTTGTTGACCAAATAAACAATATTATAATAAAAATAATCTATACCCCCCAGCCAGCCAGCTGCTAGCGGGGTGAATGGTTTTTTACAACTGGCAACTGGTTCACCTCGTAAAAAAAAAAGTAATTAGTATTAAATAGTTTTTATATTTTTTTTAATTTAAATTTTTTGTTTTAAATAAAATTTCATTTAATGAATGAATATTTAATGAATTTATTTAATTTTAATTTGTTTTTTTGTATTTCATTTCGCTCTGTGTTACTGTGTTATCATCATGCCCGATCTTTTAACAGCCTAACTGTCCTTCTTGTTTCAGTGTTTGGCAGATTAGTTTAGACACCCATCAGCCCATATGATGAGTATTTGATTGGCTGTGGCAGATCTGTTGAGGCTGTCTCTCATGTCTTGTGGAGGTACCTACTGACTGACTGATGACTGAGGAAGGACTAACGTGTTTCAGGCTGTCAGGGCCTTCACCTCCTGTCAGCCTGTAGGCCTACTGCTGTACTGTAGGTGGTAGGCCTACCGGTACCGGTACTGTGTTCTGTGACCGGCTTCTTTCCCTCAATTGGTAAAGTGGCCGTTTACAGGTTTATTGTTTTGGTTAGAAAAGCCTGCCTCTGTAACCTGCTCCTTTCCCTCAATTGGTTTATTTATGACGTGTGTTACTTATATTAGCTGATTAGGCAGTTAGGCCTAGAGCATTAGCCTACTGTATTAATATTATGCTGTTATGTGGAGGCCCCAAAACACGTTAATCCCACTGAGGTACCGGTATTACACTACTGGCTGACTTGCAGTCAGGTACCAGTAATCGGTACGGCTGTGCGGTAGGCCCTACAGCTGTACAGAACAGCAGTACTGCTGTACTGCAGTAGGCTACGCTACTGGCCTCTGCTCAGGCCTAGCTTTCTACTTTAATTGTCGTTTATACTTACTGATTTACGTTTTATCGGACCGATAACATGACCGTTATGATATTAATGCAAGGCCATGTATGAATGTTATCGGGATGATAATTAATTATTATTATTATCACTCTATGTATTTATAAAAAATTAAATTAAAAGTACATGAGGAGAGAAAACATCCAGGTTATTAAAATTAAACACATATGGTTGCCCGAGCTAGCTCTAAAAATTACACAAAAATACAGAAATATATTCTACAAAATAAAATTAACGCAACAATGTCATACAGTAGTCTACGAATGTGCAATAAAATATTCACAATAAAAATTAATTGTTATGATTCACAATAATAACCATATACTTATGAATAAAGTAATGTTGGGATTTTGGAATAAAAATATTTTACAAATTAGGTGATTTAACGTTTGAATAACGTATTAAGTTAACGTGTGATGATCTTTTGTATGGCTGGTTTTATGGGGTTTAGTGGTCTACAGTATAAGTATAGTTTTCCCAATCACTAAAAAAATCAGACCTACTGTAGATCAGTATGAACTTATGAAAACATTATCTACTTACAATATACCCTTAACCCTATTAAACCCGGGGGGGGGGGGTCAATATGAGCCCCCCCCCCCCGTCAAAAATATTGGGAAGTTTTCGAGTTATATCACCATTTTTAACCCTACTTTTGGCACTTTTTTTAAACGTTTTTTGAAAATTACATTTCACGAAATATGATTTGTAACATCTCTATTTTTGATTTACACCGGTTTTTTGGTGATGCAATTTGCAATTAGATGGCATTCCTATAAATTAATTTAGAAATTTCAACCATGTTTTTTCGGCGGTTGCCAAATTTTGGTGCCAGCACCAAATTTTGAAATATGTCAATTTTGTAAATTGATTGTTTGAACCTGTTTTTGCGCAATAGGGGTTATTTGGGGTATTGGTTTCAATGGATTATATACGGGTATTTACGGTTGTACCAGGAGTATCAAACTTCCATTTTTCGGTGTTGTGTGCAAAATTTGGTGCCAGCACGAAATTTTGAAAATCTATTCAATAGTTCAATTTTTCGACGGTGGGTGAAATTTTTTATGCCAGCACCAAATTTTTGAAAATAAGCAAAAAATTGATCAATAGATAATATCATCTTGTTTCTTGCGTTATACGGGTTTATGAGGGTCCTGATTCAGATTGAATCAATAAAACAGCACTGGACATCTCAAACGTTTGTACTTTTTGGTGATGGGTACGAAATTTGGTATTAGCACCAAATTTTCCTTTTAATGCCGAAAAATACGTGTAGAAATGATCTGGCAAATTAGAAATGTATTCCAGAATCAGCGCCCCAGAAAACCTGTAAATGTGAATTTTTTTTGGTCGGATTCAGACTACAGTAGTGAAATCTACGTACAAACAAAAAAATCAGACGTTTTCGTCGTTTGGCATTTGTACAACATTTTATAGCCCGGTACTAATAGTGTTAAGCTCACAAATTTATTAAACTGTTTGCGCTTTTAAGACCTTTGACAGTTTAACCTGCCAAATTAGGATGTCTTTTGGATGATATATATTCTTTAGCTTATGACGAGTATTTGATACACTACATTAGCCGAAGCCAGTCTATGCGCAATCATTCACCCGTTGGATATACCCGGGAGACTGAGTTCGGAGCTTAATGATTGATGGTGTAAGCCTACCGTATTATTCGACTGATCGTAATATATAATCTCTGACAAATATTATTCACTTTCGGGAAATATTAACAGTTCCTTTAGGACGTGGCGCTCTAAATATATAAACAGAGTTATGACTTAAACTAGACACAACGAAAAGGCTATAGATTTACGTATATGGCGCATTCTTTAGGAGATGCTTTGTTATCAGTTACACTCATACCCAATGCTGCACAATACTGCACACTAATCTGCCGACCTTCACTAAATTTGGTCACGTATAAAGAGAGCAACATACAATTTATGTAGGGCATATGAAATAGCATTAGATTCACTTCAAACCACTTAACATAGGTCGCAATCGTTTATCTGTAACCGGTCTCTCTAACCTTTAGTATATCAAGAAGATTGGGATGTCGGACTATTGATCAGTATTCCAAATATAATCTTCCATCAACAAATATAATGAATAACCGACAGCAAAAGCAGTAAAGTTAAGGTATAAATGATTGTTAAGTGAGTGACTAACTCGGTAACTCGTTTGATTAGATAACAGATATACGTTCTATAATTAAGCCTACTAATGTAAGACTAAAGACTGAAACACGGAGGTGCCAAAAGCCGGTGTTCTTAGGCTCTGGGCAAAAACATAACACTGAATTCCTGAGTTTCTGTATCCACCTCCAACACAGAGACAAAAAACGCTCTGATTGGTCGACCGAACAACGAGAGAACAAAGAAACAAAGAAATGTCGACGTGGCAATATCAGCTGTTAGCCGTCGTCATGGTAGCGACACTGTTTTCAAGAGTATCGAGCTTATTGCGTCCCGAAATTGCGGATTATGTCCTCTAAAGTACAAATACAGAAGAAATGGCTTTTATGTCCTCTAAAACACCAGTACAGTAAGGACACGGCCTTTTTATGCCCAGTAAACCAACTACAGAGTACTTTACGGGGAAAATAACCGGCTAATTACGCAAAAGCTTTTACACCGCTCCCAGAAAATGGGATTTAAGTCTATAAAATATAACAAATCACAGTTTCTAAAATATAAAGATACTCTAAACAGTTAGTCTTTCTTACACAGACGGCGTTTACGCAGTTTTTTGAGGCTAGCAAGAGTCCTTTTCTCTTTGGGGCGAGCCACTTTACTAGGAGGGCTATAAATCCTGGGTGAAGGGTGCAATATGATTGCATCAGAAGGTGTAGGATTATGGTCGGGGTATCCGCCGTTTCGATATGCTTCTCCTCGAGCTGATTTTCCTCCGCTCGTAGCTGGATACGTTCATCCAAAAACTCTCGCAGAGAATGGGGTTGTCTAAGTTAGATATCTTCTTAGAGATTCTGGATTTCACAATCGAACTGAGATAAAGACAATTCGTTTATCGCTTGGACTTGCTGTTACAACTTAAGTTTATCTGAACAAACGCAGGTTTCCTTTCTGATCTTTGTAGAATAGCGTTTAACTCGTTTGGTACAACGTTCTCCGCCACTTTGGTGACAGGTTATATCGTGTTAAGCCGGGACGATGGTAAGGGTTAAACGGCGATATTAAATGTCCGCGTCCCAATCCGGTTAGGTAGAATGGGCTAATATCTAGGAAGCCCACAACTGGGGTGCCACCGACTAATTGTTCAGGTAACACTAGATCTTTGAGCAGTGAGTACAGCTTGGGAGGATCCGTCATACTAATAGGATCAAGAGTCTGAAGTCTCACTAGGGAATGAGGAGTTCTGATCGAGTATTCCGAAACTCTGATCATAGGTTTATTTAAGGATCGTCTGAGTCGAACGAGCGTAGGTGATACATCGAACAAGTTTCGCTCGAAACTCCCGTAAGTATAGCGAGTAAAACCGTGTTTAAAGCAACGTCTCCGCGGATGTTTATGTCTTTCCGTTTGTTGGTTGGGTCTTGGGCATTCATCGCAATAATACCAAAAACGCACGTCTTGTAGGGGAAACGTGAGTGATCTTTCTCCAGCTTACAATATTCCTCCATCCGTTCGAAGCTATCCGGTACAACAGGTAGCGATCGATCGGCGGTAAGATACATCATAGTGGAATAGAGCCGTTTGAGTCCTACCATGCGGTCATGATGTATACCTTGAGGATATCGAGTTTCTAGATTCTGTTGACTGGTAATATCGAGATAGGTTTCTCTCAAGAATTCCAGGTATTTGGTGGAGTCGCTGCGTTTATCCGGCTCTTCAACATCTGCACTTTCGAGTCGGTTTCGAATAGAATTTTCGTGTTCGATTCTCAGTTTATCGTTCCGCTTCCGCTGGGTATGATATTTAAATAAAACCATTTCCCTTTGGTGTCTATATCGTTCGTATCGTGTAGGTCGATAGGATGACCAGTAGTTAAGAAGTTCATATATATACCATTACGATGCGTATAGCGAGCGGTGAATTTTCTACAGTCCAACTCACGCGTGAGCTGCTCTTGGGACATTGGCGGTTCGATATAACGACCATCGTCCTCCGCAGCAGTTGGACCAGCGTCGCCGCGTATCAAGATATCGACAAACGCTTGTAAAGGTAGAGTATATCGCTCCCTGATACCAAGATCATCTTCTATCAACTCAATCATATCTGCTATATAAGTTTATCCATATTATAATGAGTTTATATTTAGGCGAGCGGGCGTCGCTGCCTACCCCTCTCTGCCCTCGGACAGTGCGAGATCCTCAGCGCTGGTGTACTTTCGCCGATGTGCCTATCGCCAACGTCGTAGCTGCACGACGACAACAACAACCAGCGCGAGTCACTCCACTGTCCGTCCCAAGGGCTTAGAATTACTTCAGGTTCTTGCTACAGAGGTAGGGCAACTTTCACAACTGCGACTCGCTACTGTAAACACACTTTAGTAGTAACATTCACCTATAAACGCACAAATTCCACACAACTGTCACAAATTGTACACATTCGGGCCATTTGTCCGTTAGTCAAGTGCCTTCCAGAATGCCACGTTATTATTATGTATCCCTGGATACTAGCAGTGTGCTATTTATTCCGTATGCTATTCAATGGGGCATGCTTTCTATTGTTCTTTTAACTCACTTCTAATTCTAGCGTGGTTGTTGCCATGGTGACATTATGGAAAGCTAGCGGTAGAATTAGGGTAATTCTCATGCATACAGATCTGGGATGCTATTTAATAGTAATTCTTTAATGGTCAATATCCCCTTTATACATGATTCTATGAATTTTATCGGCTATTGACTATACATTGGAGATTCTCGCACACAAATACACTTAATAGAGTGAATCTCCGCTCCCATGATCTATTAATTAATGGAATTTTGGGAATGTTATAAATTGTACAAAATGACAATTTATTAAATTCATTGAAATATATGAATTTAAATTTATTCCCGTAAATTTTATTATTTAATGTTAAATAGACACAATTTTATTCCAGAACTTGTCTGGGGACTGGGATCCTTGATTCTAGGAATTTTGTCCTTTTAAGAGTATCGGTAAGTGCTACGATATCTTAATCGACTAGAATTTTAAAGGATCTGATATTTGACAGATTTTTGTAAATATTAATGATTAATATTTAGGATGGGCACCAGTTTATTCCAGAACTTGTCTGGGGACGTTAACCACTGATTCTAGAATTTTGTCTTTCAAGTATATCGGTGGGTGCCGCGATATCTTAATCGACTAGAATTGCAGATGGTCAAAGGGTTTAACAGATTTATTTTGCGTTATATGCTACTGTTAAAGGGACATCACGCTACTATATGTATTATTTAATATACGGTATGAGAGCAATATCGCACGAAGCAATGTCAGTGTGAAGAGGCAAGTCGTTTCCAAGGTCTACCCAGAGCTTGGTTTAGCCGAGACACGAGGATCTGAACTTTGCATTCCTAATACTCTGCCTACCAATAATACTTGAATATAGTAGCGGCTTTATTGTACTTTAATAAGTACGGACATTTCATCTTACTGTAGTCACGTATTTATAATGTAATACGGACAGTAAGGAAAGAGAAAATAATTATTTCTCGCCGTCGTACTAAATATATATTATAAGTAATTACGTAATAAACGCGAATATATATTGCACTAATCTACTAAATAATCTCTAAAATATCATACTACTAAATAAAATTAAATAAAACGATTAAAATAAAATTACATAATAATACATACATAAATATAAAAATAAAACAAATACAAATATAAATAATATGGTCACACACCCACTCCAGCCGTTGTTAAGTTGGGGAGTCCCTAGATGTTTGTTGGATTAGGGAGGTGGTCGTGGGAAGAGTATCTTGTCTCCCATAGTTTCCGGAGAGTTCTCTGTCTCTTTCCAGTAAACATAAGCGACCAACTGGGCGATTGAGCTGCTGCGTCTCAAAGACAATTCCCGGTTTCTTGAAGTTACGTCGCATGACGACGAGTTCTACCGATCGCACCAAACCGTCATCCGAGATGTGGGTCTCGATTATACGACCTGTCTGCCACCGCTTACGTGGAAGGTCCACATCCACAATAAGAACCATGTCTCCAGCGCTTACGTTTTCTTGCTGCGCAAACCACTTAGTTCGAAGTTGTAGCGTGGGCAGATAATGTTTTTCGAAATGGTCAGCGAAACGACGGGATAACAACTGCATGAGTTGCCAAGTTTGTCGGCAGTATTCGTCTCCGTCTGTGATTTCCGATTGTGGGAGCATGGCTACAGGTTTCTTCAGTAGGAAGTGCGCGGGTGTTAGCGCTTCCAGGGAATCGGGACTCGATGAGACTGGCATAAGCGGTCTCTCGTTGAGATAGGTGGCGATTTCTTCCATTAACGTCCGCAAAAGTTCGTCGGTGAGATAAGCGCGGCAAGGCACTATAAAATGAAATGCCGTCTTCACACTTCTTATTAATCTCTCCCAACTTCCTCCCCACCAAGGGGCGTCGGCGGCGTTGAAGGTCCAACTAGACGCTGTTACTCGTAGTTGGTCGTCCACCTGTCTTTGGTTCCAATCTTTGACGTAAGCTTTGATTTCATTGTTGGCGCCAATGAAGTTTGTTCCCTTATCAGATCTCATCGTGTTACTAGTGCCAAAGCGAGCGATCTGTCGTCGTAAGCTTAATAGAAAGCTGTTGGTAGATAAATCGTTCACCATATCGAGATGGATGGCTCTACAAGTCATACAAACAAAGATTACACACCATCTCTTGACTATAGTCCTAGCACGATATACTTCAATAGGGCCAAATAAATCCACACCGGTATTAGTAAAGGGTGGTTCATAAAAGCTTACTCATTCCCTAGGTAATTCTGCCTCTCTCTGTGTTAAAGGCCTACTGAATGCTTTCCTACAGGGTATACAGTTCCTAAGAACTTGGTTCAGAGCTCTACGGGGTTTATAAAAATAATAGCGAGTTCGAATTTCGCTAAGAACTCGTTCTCTACCAGCATGATAAAGTTTGCTGTGAACATCTACAATCATCTTGACTTGTATCTCAAGATTTCTAATGAGTATGGGGAACTTAGTATCAAAGGATAATGGGGCATTCGTTAACCTTCCTCCAACACGTATCAACCCATCTATCATTGTGCTAGAGAAACGATCCCTTAAGCGCATCTGTGGATTTCTTAACAACAGGAAATACTTATCGGAATCTTCATAGCATTGTAAGAGTCTCAGCATCTGTTTGTTGGTTTCTTCATGCTCCTGATAACTGATCTTCTCCTTCAAAAACTTGTCGGGTACCTTATATTTGGGAATGTCTTTAATAACATGGACCTGCACTGATGTGATTGGAGCGGTATCACCCTTTGTTTTCATCCCAGAGTAGTGATGGTGAAAACATCTCTTTAAATATGTAACGGCCTTACAAAGCCGATTCCAGGAACTGTAGTGATGCATCGCTCTCTGCAGAAGAGGTGAGAGTCCTTGCGAGACGTCTGGTATGCCAGATTTCCAATCTTTATCACGGATTTCCACAATGGGTTTATTTGTGGCTGTGGGTTTCTGATCCAAAGCGTCGTCTCCGGAAGTATGTAGTACAGACAGATCTACTGTGGGTTTGAATAACTTCGATTTACTCGCCTGAGTTTTAGGTTTGACTTTCTCCGCTCCCTTGGCCTGTCTAATTTCTGCTGTAGTAAGATGAGGAGGCCATTCTTCTTCTTCTTGGTAGAGGAAGTTGGGTCCACCTAACCAGTCTGGAGTATCTACCAGTTCTTGTGGAGTTGCTCCCCTGGAAGCGATGTCTGCTGGATTAATCGTTCCGGGGCAATGTCTCCATTGATCCATCGTCGTGCGACTGAGTATAATAGCTACTCTGTTGGTAACGAAGACGCTGAACTGACAGACTTCATTGGTTATATACTCCAACACGAGTAAAGCGTCGGTCCAATAGACAGTTTTCTCCAGGGGATAGTCGATCTGTTCTGTTACATTCCGGCCGATGGCTGTAGCGTATAGAGCCGCTTTTAACTCCGCTCGAGGAACTTTCAACTTGTTGTTTATTAATGCCTTAGAGGTAACCAAGGCGACTTTAATTCCGTCCGGAGTTTCCACCCTTAGGTAAGCTACTATACCTATTCCCATATCGCTGGCGTCTCCAAACACATGGAGTTGATATGAATACGTAGGGAGAACATGACCAAAATATGAACGGGAAATTATGAAGTTTTCGATGGCTGGTAGAGAATCTTCCCATTTCATCCACTTCTTTAATAATTCTCCCTTAAGTGGATCATCCCATGAGTGGTTTTCAAGCCACATTTGTTGTACTAAACTCCGAGCAATCAATATAACTGGGCTAATAAATCCCAATGGATCGAAATAAGTGCTCAGGATACTTAAACAAATCCGTTTAGTCCGAACTGGATTATCTCGCTGTTTTAATTGGAAAAACAGGATATCTCTTTCTGTGTCCCATTTCAAACCAAGGGTCTTAGTTTCTGGGAGATCATCCTTTATTAGATCTAGGTCTTTTGCTCCTCGATCTTCTACCGGGATCGACTCCAGAAACTCACGGGAGTTGCTGGTGAATTTAGTTAATCGAAATCCACCTCTTTTTAAGCACTCTACCGTTCCTTTAGCGACCTCAATGGCTTCTTCTACTGATGGAAGGGACTTCAGATTATCGTCCATGTAGATGTCTCGTTTGATATTGTCGATCACTTCTTTAGAGAAGGCGTCTCGGTTGTCATCCGCAGTGGTGCGCACCACGGAACAGGCGTTTGAAGGGCTCGAGATTATCCCAAAGTCTTGGATGGTCATCCAATACTCCACAGGTTTCTTATTGAGGTCTCCTTCAGGCCACCACAAAAATATCTATCCAGCGCTTTGACTTGTAAGAACATGCCTTCTATATCTGAGGCGAAAGCAATGGAGTATTGTCTTAATCTTAATAGTATTCCCAACAAGGATTGGAGTAAGTTGGGTCCGGGTAACAATTCAGAATTAAGAGATTGGCCCATATAAAGGGCGGAACCGTCAAACACCACTCGTACTTCATGGGGTTTACCGGGTTTGGGAACGTAATGGTGAGTTAAATAATACGTTCTCTCAGTTATAGGTGTTTCTTCCGGTACTAGCTCCGCATATCCCTTGCTAATAAACTTCTTCAACTGCGTTTGATACATTTCTTTAGCTGAAGAATTTGCCGTAAGGCGTCGATGTAGTTGAGCAATTCTTTTCTCCGCCAAAGGTCTGTTGTTAATGAACTTTGGTTCTCGCTTTCGGAAAGGAAGACCGATCTCATATCTACCTTGATCTTTAAGAAAACGAGTAGTTGTCGCTTGGATCTGCTTGGCTCTTTCTTCCTCCACCGATAGGGCCTTATCGTAGGAGTTGGGCTCTACAACCTCTTGAGTAAAGAATCTTACGGCGTGTTCATCCCGAGTCTTGGCATTATAACGTTCAATGACGTCATTAAGCTCGTCGTTATAGTCGTCTCGCTCGGATGGGAGAAGGAGTTGACATAAGTTCACTTGATTTTGCCAAGTCTCGCTTTCCTTAAGGAGATCGATGGCATTCTCCTCATCGAAAAGTTGATATATATCGTCGTTGTCTGAGGAGTATGGAGTTCCCTCAGTTGGATCGTCGAACTCACTGTTCTCAACTTCCCATTCTCGCACTTGATATACCTGATCTTTCGGTAATCTTTCCATGAGAGTTCTACGGGAAGGGCCAGTAAAGTACCAACCTACTCTAGTTCTTACCGCATAGGTCTGTAGTGGCTGCGGTTGAGCAGGCCGTTTCTCCAATGTCTCGAGCGCCTCATGCGCGTTTTGGCCGATGAGTATTTGCACTCCAGGATAATCAGTCTGGAATCGAGGTATCTTAAGATATTGAATGCTCTCATCCTCGTCCCAATTATAAAGGTCTGCTTGAGTAGTAGCGAAATTCTTTATAGCCACCATTTTCACTGACCTTATGCTATGTTCTCCTAGTTCGTCCTGGGGGGTGGACAACGCACCTACATAATAATCCGCTATTACTGTGGATTTCCAAACTTGCATAATTCCTGACATGTTTAGCTTAGTTCGGAACTTGGGTTGTCCATCGAATATGTCTTCGGCTAGCTCTTTGTCGATGAATGTTCCTGTACTACCGGAGTCAAGGAGGGCGTTCACTACATAACTCCTTTTTGGTCCGTGGACCCTTACCTGTACTACAGGAAATTCTCTAATCCCTACATTGGAAGTTGGCGCTTTCCAAAATGGTTGTTGATCAGAAGTAGTTAGGGTAAGGTCGCTGTCCGTATCTCTTTCATACGTGAGTGCTCGATACACTGTGGTATTTATCGTGTAACAGGATTCGTTTTCGTTGGAGAACTCGTCCGTATAGAATCCTTCCATCTCAGATTGATCAGTGTCGTTCACATCACTGAATTGGACATGTAGTTCGGAATCACTTACCTGACTCGGACTATTTCGCTCGAATTCAGTGTGCAACAAGATATGATGTTTCGCACCGCACTTGGCACATCTTGTGTCAGAGTAACAGGTTCGCCGTTGGTGTCCATGTCTGAGGCAATTATAACACAACCGCTTATCCCACATGACTTCACGTCTCTCAGTTAATGATTTCTTTAGAAATTCATCACACATATTTAAGCGATGGGTCCCATCACACAGCGCACATTTCGGTTTGATGTTACTTACCTTACTCTGAGTAACATTATGTACACTTGTTTTTTCTTCGGGCTTTCTCACCTGAATTCTCGTGGGAGACGTAGGAGGAGTTTTTCTTACCTGTTCTCTCCTGTCATTGGTTCGAGACTTGAATTTACTTACCTGATCTTTAGGCATTTTATTGACATAATAAGATCTGTCAGTGTCTTTCCCGCTATCTTCTCCTTGAGAAGTCTGGCTTTCGCCGTCGTCTGTATAACACACTGGTGTTACCTTTCTCCTAGAGACGGGTTTTTCACTTACCTTGTTTTCCGGTGTCTTCTCTCTGGACAGTTTCAGGAGCTGTAATTTCACTTCTCCATCTAGGAATGACATGAGATCAGCCATGGTAGGGTCTCGTCGTTGTTGTTCCATCATATATAACACTTTCTTGTGCCAGCGTGTACCTACTCCACCCTTCGGTAAAGTAGAAGCCACTGCTCTAATAACCATAGCATTCTGATACTCATGAGACTTACCTAGCCAATCTAATTGTCTGCAGATCTCCTGAATTTCATCGGAAAACTCTATAAGTCCGCTGCTAATAAACTTTCGGGGCGCTACCAACTTTGCATACAAATACCCAGCTATGTTATTCCTATTACCATACCTGATGTTTAGTGTATCCCAAACTTGTCTTAATCCGTCTGGATGTCCAATAAACTTTAACGCCATTAACTTGGGAGATCCTTCCAAGCACTCGATGAGGAATCTAAGTTTCTCTCCATTAGATAGCACAGAGTTCTGTATGTTATCTTTGTAATATTCATTAAAAGGTAACCATTTCATCTCATCTCCATTGAACTTGACGATCTCTCCCACCTTTACCGCTTGCCGGGCTTCGGTTCTAGCCATTTGACGCGTAAAACTTTCTTGTGCCATCGTGTTATTTAATATCGAGTTATCGGTATATAAATTTCTCAGATTATGATCCGGTCTATAGGGAATATCATTATCAACAGGTCTATAATTACCCTTAATAGGGTTCACTATAGGAGTTTCTACTTCGCTAGCAGTATAGATGCGTGTAGGCTCCACACCTTGCGCATGAGATACTTCAGACCTAACAGGTTGACACATTGTTACAGGGGGTGGTGGTATACCCTTTTGTGTATTTACTAATTTATCGCGTTCTAGCGCGATACTTTGCTGCACTTCTTGCAACTCTAGCCTACTTTCCCTTACTGTGCCCTTGAATTGCTGAACGGTCTCCTGCATCTGTCCGAGCAGGAGATCCATCCCCCGTCGTCTCTCATCCACCCATTCGACCGCCGAAGCGGGATTCGCCAACGTTATAGCGGGCGGACGAGGGACAACGGGCGACAAATCATGAATATTTCGCTCGGAGTCCAGGGCTTGAACTGTCTCATGGGCTGTTCTGCTGGGCACAGGTAGCTTGGTACTGTGCAAAGGGAATTTAGAGGTAGGTTCAGGGAGTACAGGTGTCTCTACCACCGAAAGGGTAGCTTCGGGAACAGGCCTAATTATTTCAGGCTCATCTACTATAGTAGGGAGTCTCTCTATTGTAATTATTTGGTCTGTGGGTTCTGTACTACCTAAGTTGGTGTTATTTAGTTGCCTTCTAACAGCTGGAGGCAAATCAGGCAATTTCTGACGGTGGGATGTTCTTTTACGTCTGCTTAGGTGAGATCTATTTCCTTTGCCTTCAGTATCGGTGGTATCGCCTTCCTCAGATGATGTATATCCCTGTCTTTTGGGAGTAGATCGATTCATCATCTGCATATTACTAGCTGTTAACTGTTTATTTATGCAGTCTTGATTCTCCTGAATATTTTCCAATTCTAATTGGGCAATCTCTTCAGCCGCTATCCGCTCCGCTTCTGCCGCTGCCCTTGCCGCTTTTCTTTCCATTTCGGCTGCTTTTCTTTTAGCTTCTGCCTCTGCCGCTGCCGCTTTTCTTTCCGCTTCTGCCTCTGCAGCTGCCGCTTTTCTTTCCGCTTCTGCCTCTGCAGCTGCCGCTTTTCTTTCGGCTTCTGCAGCTGCTACTGCTGCTTTCTTTCTGTCTTCTATGCGTTTCTTCTTCACCCTTTCTTCTTGGTCTCTAGCGATGCGGAGTTGTTCATCGAATTTAGCTTGGTTCGCCGCTAACCTATCCACATCAATTGCGTCCAACACACGCTGGGCTCCTTCACTATTAGGGCTAAGTCCATCTAGCCTTCTCCTCAACTCTTCATCTCCCAAAAAACGCTGATAGTCTGACAGATAGATGTCAATGGCATCCCTCTTATGCGGTTTCTCTGCCGTCGCTTCACTTTCCACTTGGGAAAAAGTAGCGTCTGTTGATTCTCCATGGGTTGAGCGCTCCTCCAGCTGAGCTTTCCACTGAGCTGTTCCTTGAACCTGGAGACTCACCCATTGAAACCAAGTCTTTACGGCAACTTGCAACGACGTGTCTTGTCTTCTTTTAGAAGCCTCTTCAAAGGCCGATAAGATTAGCCTAATTCGCAGAATTCTTTCTCTAACTTGATAAAGCAGTTGTCCCTGCTCTTGAGGTCCTTGAGGTTGTTGAAACAGTTGTTCTTTTACTCGCTCCATAGAGCTGAGGAATCCCTGTGCGTATCCGGCTGCGGACCTCTTCCACACAGCTGGATCGATGGTTTCCTTGGCTACTCCCATCCGGTGTATGTCTTCCCAGGCAGCTTCTGATAAATCAAACGGGAGTCCGGGTCCGGGGAAGTTCCATTGCAACTCGACCATAGACTTCAGTTCTTCCCTTGTGTATCCCTCATAACTATCTTTAGTTGAGCGCTTACTTCTCGCCCAATCGATCTGGTGTTCTTCCACCGCAATCAATAACCTAGTGAGTACGGCTGCAGGAAGGATGAGAAGGGGATCCGAATAAACCGCATCCGTCATCTTTGCTCCGCGCTCGGGTGTCAGCTCTACAGTATCCTCACTACTGGAGCTGTTGGGCCGCTGAGAAATAAGTTCTTGGCTCGCGGGTTGTTGCTGTTCCGCTGCTTCTTGGTCCCGCTTGACCTGGGCTCGAGTGCCTATGATAGACCTACGATGTTGGACCAGCCTAGGTTCTGTTATTACTACTGGAGGGATGACCTTCCTCACAGTGGGAGGTGAACTGAACTTAGGTGTAGACGGTTCTACACCCTTATCTGAGTCGCAGATAGTTGCATCTAATAAACTGTCTGAGAGGTTCTGCTTAGTATCAGACATGTTTGTTTACACAGTTGAATGCCTACTGCTATATTACAGTCTAAGCAAGTCTAGTAATTCAGCATTAACTGCTAACCTAGTAATTAATTACCGATACTGCTACTCAGTGTAGCGTGATATATATAATATTAGAATACCGGTATGCTTATGGTATATATAAGTATTATTACAGACTAGGTTTTTCACAGAAACCGGTATATAATTTTAGCACAAACATATATAAATATATAATAGGCCTATCGTGGATACCGGTATGCAGTTTACACTTATAGTATATAAGTATAATTATTAACTAGAATTAATTACAGAATACCGGTATGATTTCAGCTTATATTTATAAAATAAAATAATAAGCCTATTGTAAATACCGGTATATCAATTATTTTAAATAATTGAATTTCTGAATTTTAAGGGTTACTTGGTTACTTTAACTTACTTTATTGCCGTTATTTAAGCAGTAGTCCAACTGATATTGAGACCTAATTGTTATATGGCAGGCCTACTATTTATAAATCGTTTGAGTTGATTTATAATATATATATACCCGTTTAATGGGTTTTGTCAATGTTTGAAATAAATGTTATTATTTCTGGGGGAGTCACTACACATAAGCTGTGCGCTCTCAGTGGAGTGCTACTTGTTAGACACTAAAACAAATAATTCTAATTTACCTAAGTTACTTAATACTACAAATTACGTACAATTCGGGTTGAGATTACAATCTCTAAATAAACACAAAAATTTAATTACAAATACAGAAATACGAATTTTTTAGGGTAATTTTACAAGAAGTCTACTAACCAGCCTAACAAAGGGTTAGAATATCTGGTTATTACAACGGACAGGTTACTACGGTATTTGAAAATAATAAGTAGTAGTAAATATACTGTGTTGTCCAGATAGGAAAATACCACCGCCTGACGACCTATAACCGTATTGCTATAGGTACTACGTTATGTATCACGGAGTGTCCCTACCTAGAAGTTAATTACCGCGGTCTACCAGAACCAACGTGCCTATTAACCACTTTACAACATAAATACACTGCCTACACACTAATTGCTTTCGGAAAGCACTGTACACTAAACCCTAAATTAGGTACAAGTACTTGTATAACAAATAATTAGTAGTTAAAAATACTTGAACAGCTAAAAGAACCACGGTATCTGCCGGAGTGACCAAAGCACAAAATCTCCAGTCTTTACCTACGCCGAGCAGCCCTGATGTAGTACCGGGGTTAGTTTAACTATAACGGTATGTATAACAAACACAATTACTGTAGGAATAAACTTGGGGATATGAATGTTGCGAATAATCGCATAAACTCTGAATAATAAATATTACGCTACGCGTACAAACTACTCAAACAAAATGCAGACCAAATACTGACAGACTACTATCAAGCCTAAACAAACTACGGTATATGCAGACTCCAAAATGATTAGTTAGTATGCGTTCTAACCCAGTAGTACGACTTATTCTTTCACAGGGGGTTTACCTCACAGCACTTGAAGCCCCTACTTTCCTAACTTAGCACTTTATCGGACAGATGCTCTACACACACCGAAATTTCCTCAAACCCAACAACAGCCAGACAACTATCCAGCCTACAAATTATCTAAATAAAATTATACGCTACCCGTACAGACTACACAAACAAAGTACAGACCAAACGATGGCAGACTACTATCAGGCCTAAATAAACCACAGGACATGCAGACTCCGAAATGGTTAAGTAGTATGCGTTCTAACCCAGTAGTACGACTTATTCTTTAGATGGGGGTTTACCTTACAGCTATGGCTGCCCCTACTTCCTAACCGTTCTTTATCGGACATACACTCTACATGCACTGCAATCCGTTCAGACCTAACAACAGTTAGACAACAGTCAAGCCTATAAATTATCTGTACAATCTGAGCAGGCTTACACGCCTTCTGCTCAATACTGGCCTACAAATAAATAAAACTGACAGAAATAGGCCTAAGTAAAATCCCAATAAAAACCAGGCGTCCCCGATTAATTATTAAGACCTACCGGCATATAATAATCAAATCGAATAATACTGCTGTACCTGTACTGTTGTAGGTACCGGTCCGGATGATCAGGCAGTCAGGCCTACTGGTTACCGGTCGACCGGTACTTTCGACTAGATTGCTTACACCGCAATCCAGAAGCAATATCTGTTATTGTTTGCGCTTTTAAGACCTTTGACAGTTTAACCTGCCAAATTAGGATGTCTTTTGGATGATATATATTCTTTAGCTTATGACGAGTATTTGATACACTACATTAGCCGAAGCCAGTCTATGCGCAATCATTCACCCGTTGGATATACCCGGGAGACTGAGTTCGGAGCTTAATGATTGATGGTGTAAGCCTACCGTATTATTCGACTGATCGTAATATATAATCTCTGACAAATATTATTCACTTTCGGGAAATATTAACAGTTCCTTTAGGACGTGGCGCTCTAAATATATAAACAGAGTTATGACTTAAACTAGACACAACGAAAAGGCTATAGATTTACGTATATGGCGCATTCTTTAGGAGATGCTTTGTTATCAGTTACACTCATACCCAATGCTGCACAATACTGCACACTAATCTGCCGACCTTCACTAAATTTGGTCACGTATAAAGAGAGCAACATACAATTTATGTAGGGCATATGAAATAGCATTAGATTCACTTCAAACCACTTAACATAGGTCGCAATCGTTTATCTGTAACCGGTCTCTCTAACCTTTAGTATATCAAGAAGATTGGGATGTCGGAGTATTGATCAGTATTCCAAATATAATCTTCCATCAACAAATATAATGAATAACCGACAGCAAAAGCAGTAAAGTTAAGGTATAAATGATTGTTAAGTGAGTGACTAACTCGGTAACTCGTTTGATTAGATAACAGATATACGTTCTATAATTAAGCCTACTAATGTAAGACTAAAGACTGAAACACGGAGGTGCCAAAAGCCGGTGTTCTTAGGCTCTGGGCAAAAACATAACACTGAATTCCTGAGTTTCTGTATCCACCTCCAACACAGAGACAAAAAACGCTCTGATTGGTCGACCGAACAACGAGAGAACAAAGAAACAAAGAAATGTCGACGTGGCAATATCAGCTGTTAGCCGTCGTCATGGTAGCGACACTGTTTTCAAGAGTATCGAGCTTATTGCGTCCCGAAATTGCGGATTATGTCCTCTAAAGTACAAATACAGAAGAAATGGCTTTTATGTCCTCTAAAACACCAGTACAGTAAGGACACGGCCTTTTTATGCCCAGTAAACCAACTACAGAGTACTTTACGGGGAAAATAACCGTCTAATTACGCAAAAGCTTTTACATAAACCCCCATAATGGATCTTTAATCTGGATTTCGTTACCACTTTGCATCAAAATTCACAAATCTCGTTTCCAATTTATAAAAGTACTAAAGACCCACCTTTACTCAAAACTGGTATAATTTATTACTCAAATTATAGTTATTATTTTCATTTTTCTTTTTCTTTTCCGAAAATATTATCGTGAAAATTTTAAATACTTATTTTGTTACATTATGTCTATCAGCGTACTGATCAGCGTTCTCTGGTGATTTACTCGTAACGCTGCAAGGTACCACTACCACTTTGCAGCGTTGCGGCCTATAGGACGGAAAGCTGCAAAGTAATCAATGACATGGAAACAAGTTCAATTACCGTATTCCAGAATATATTATTTCCATTTATATTAATGCGTACTGCTCTATTATCCAGGTTGCAGTGACGGGACTAGCAACTGTATCCAAATAATTGTTTAACGTGTACTTACTTGAACTTGTACAGTAATCAATTTATGTCGAAACGTCCGCTCAGTTTGCTTCAGGTGACGATGGATCAAAGATTTATCACATCCACGCAAGAGATAACAACAATAATGTTTTATTAGATATAAATGTATATTTAGTACTGTGTACCTGTTAATAAATTTCACTTATATTTGAAATAGTACATGATTAAAATGTTTAAAAGGGCATGTGGACGGCTTCTGTTACCTGGGATCATGGATCCGGATGTCAGGTGAGGACCTTCGAATACGTAAAGGGAAAGGCCATGCTACAGCTCTAACAACTGAGGACACCAAATCTCTGGATGGAACATTCACAAGATTGCTACGCCGGGTTCACTGTGTCAAGTACAATGCACACATCTCCAACCAGACACTGTATAACATTGGAGGTGTCTCATTGGTTCATCCAAGCTTGACTCTAGAACAAAACCGCCTCCGCTTTGCAGAACATTGCTTTCGCCGTGAGGACCAGCAAGTGCATAATCTTGTGTTTTGGCGGCCGAATGGAGTGAATGAGCATGGTGGACAGCCCATGACTTTCTTGAGACTACTACTACTACTACTACTTCGATCGGCATGCTGCATTGTAGGTGCATTTTTAAGAATGCTTTGCCGGCTTGTCGACAAAATTGCGCCGCCACAACTCCCTATCACCCATGACATTTGCTAGATCATCCGCATCTTCCAGGCCAGTGTCCTTTACGATGCGTCTCAAGGAAGTCATGGGCTGTCCACCATGCTTATTCACTCCTTGAGGCTGCCAAAGTACAAGATTATGCACTGGCTGGTCCTCACGGCGAAAGCAAAGTCCTGCAAAGCGGAGGCGATTTTGTTCTAGTGTCAAGCTTGGGGGAACCAATGAGACACCTCCAATGTTATATAGTGTCTGGTTGGAGATGTGTGCATTGTACTTGACACAATGAACCCGGCGTATCATTCTTGTGAATGTGCCATCCAGAGATTTGGTGTCCTCAGCAGTTAGAGCCCAGCATGGACTCCCATAGAGGAGTACTGGAACTACTGCTGCTCTATATAATCGGACCTTAAGTTTCCGATTCATTCTCGGTGACTTCCAAATTCTGGAAAGCCTATTCAAGGCTGCCCATGCCTTTCCCTTACGTATTCGATCTGACTTCGCACCTGACTTCCGGATCCATGATCCCAGGTAACAGAAGTCGTCCACATGCTCAAGCATACCATCCTTTGAGCTTATGCTCATCCGATCAGAGACTTGCTGAGGCTTTCAAAGTTAACTGTCAAAATTTTGGTCTTTCTGGAGTTAATAAAAAGACCAACAATAGAAGCAGCATGTTCTAATGAGCTGAGGAGCCGTTGGGCTCCCTCTAGTGATTCTGAGAGTACTCCTAAGTCATCAGCAAAGTCTAGATCAGTTAGGTACTTGGCAGGATTTCCTCGACTTCTGGAACCAGTAGGTGGAGTTATCATCATTTTTTTTTACTTTCTTTTTTGATGACTCTTCAATTATCCTTCTAAGTGCCAAAATGGGCTCCATGGTCCCACGACCTTTACGGAACCCATTCTGATTTCCACGGAGCATTCTCTCAATGGGATCCCTGATGCGATTTAATAGAATTCTATTGTATACAGTAGCTTTGCAGCAATCGAGATCAATGAGATTCCCCGAAAAGACCCATAGAGTGTTAGGTTGCCCTTCTTGGGAACTGGCACCAACTTATTTGTTTTCAATTCTTGTGGGACTCTTGTTGTTCGGTACATGTCTACTATGATGGGATAGATGAGCTTTAAACACTCAGGTATTTTAAAGACCGCAGGGGGAACACCATCTACTCCACTGGCACGATTGGTCTTAATGCTCTTTGCAGCAGCCTTCACTTCTGCAAAGGAGATATCGCCAATGGGAATATCTGGGAGTACAGACTCAGACACTTTTACTTCTATAAAGTTATCAGGCAATACCCTGTCATTATTGAGGAGCTTTTCAAAGTGGGCCTTCCAACCATTGAGGCGATCGGCTGGTGATTCTGCCTTAACCTTGGTGGTTGGTTGGCTTTTCCGACCAGTAAGCAAGTTGATCGATTTCCATGCCTGGGATGATTGCCTTGAGACGCATCTTGAAGGACACTGGCCTTGGAGATGCGGATGATCTAGTAAATGTCATAGGTGATAGGGAGTTGTGGAGACGCATTTTTTGTCGACAAACCGGCACAGGCACAAACCGGCACATATATGTAATATACTGTATATATAATGCAGCTGCATTGCAGTATGCCGATTGCAGTACTGTAGTAGTAAAATAGCATCCATAAAATCCTTTCTTCACATACCGAACGCCGATAAGTTGACATAATGTAACAAAATTACATACATCATTGCTTGCAAAGGTCACTTTTCGGCGTTAAAGACCCTTGTTTATTTATTTATGTAGACCTCCCTCGCTGCGCTCGCTCCGTGTATAGATAAACTCGGGTCATTAGGCTGCAAAGTGCTACTTTGCCCATAATGATGTAAATATGTAGTTATTACTGGTTGGTCATATTGCCACTCCCGCGGCGCAATTAAATATTAAATGAAATTACTTTTAGGCCTATCATTTTTTACTTTTTAAAGACCTTTTAACCTTAAATCTTTATATTTTTATACATATATATTTTTTTATACAGTATTTTATTTATTTTTTACTACATACATAGGCCTACAGTATAAACTCAGCATTTGGTTCGTAGTTACAGTAAAGGGGAACATTTTAAATCACAAATTTTTGGATTGGACTTACTACTTTTTATTTTTGCTATAGTTTTTAAGTTTTAATTAAGTAAAAGTAATTATAATAATTATTATTTACATTTTACTTATATTTACAACTAAACCCACGCAAATGTGAACTGACTATATTTGGGCCAAACAGTGACACACCAAAAAGAATTCAACAAGATCTGTCCAGGAATAACTATGGTAGATCCAGACAACCTTGAACTCCTTGGAGCCTCTCTTGGGCGCCTTCCTTAGATTCATCTCTGAAGAATAAATTCGAATCAATGTATCGAATATGGTTGACCGCCTATCCGCTATTGGTAGCAACAATGCTTTATATCTGCTTAAGGAAGTGTTTCCACATTCCTAAACTCATGAACATCCTCAGGTGTTCCCCATGTTCTGATCGGACAGATCTTTTAGATCAATTCGACCAGTAATGACCAATGGGAACCTGCCACTCTCCCCACTAACATGGGTAGCCTGGGTATTCAGAATTTCAGGGATACCGCGCTCCTGCAGCCTACTACTACTTCTACTGTAGGTCGTGCGAACTCGGAGAGTGGAAATGAGATCCTTCCAGGCTTCCCGATTCTCCATAGTTGTCGCAATTTCGTTTCTCCCACGTTCAGCATCCCTTTCAAGTTGATCTATATATGTTATGGCCGGTCGTCCACGACTACGCTTTCCATGAGTTGGTTGCCAGAAAAGTAGATCTGGTATGACCTCGTCTTTACTTCGCCAGCAGTGCCCACTGAATCTTAATCTGCGTTCAGGAGGGTGGTTGATACAGGCGGTATTGTACCATCCTGCAGCCTACTGTGCCTCTATTACAGTATTAATGGATCATCGCCCCATAGCATCATTAATCATCAATGGTGGAACAATTAAACAAAACCTTCTGGACAACGATAACAAAAAAGCAGTTGAATCCTTGAAGGTCCATCACGGATACTCCCATATCCCTCCTAGTACATCGAAGCAAAAGGCCCTGTGAAAAGTCATCGATGAGGCTAAGTTCGACAACCTCATCAACAAGGCAGAGTCTGATTACCATACCTACAGTAGCTCGGCTTCATGGTGCCGCATCACCTGGGTCAGGTGACTGACTGGTGACTGAGGAGTCTGCGACTTTCTGACGAACTTCTTCGGATCGCTACTTCTGTCCGACTAGGAGCTAATGTCCACGTTCAGCACAGTTGTACTTGTGGATCTACAGTACTTCTGATATACCCAGTACTCTTGAGCCTGTGGGTTTATCCCTTTCCGATAATAAAGCGTCCCGAAGGATCGACTTTAGTCCCGTGGGCCACTGGCAAACTGGCAAACCGGCTTTCTCGGATTTTTACATGTTCGCATCGGATGGCCATAACCGCGAGCAATCGCCACTAATTTAGGCCCTACAGTAGCCACCTCCAAGGAACACCTGAAGGAAGCCAAGTATGATGAACTTGCCGCGTCCAATTCTGCCACCCTTTTCCATGTCTCATGGCGGAATAGGCGAAGCAACCCAAGCTTTCATTAGGAATATCGGCCACAGAACCGAGCTGTGATCTGGCGACCCTCGTTCGACCTCTTTCCCATGTCAACGTCTCGGGTTCTTGATCCAGATAGGGAACTCCATCAGTGTATCAGTTTCAAGCAGCCTCTCCCGAGAAGCTCTAGCTATGGACAAGTGTAGTACGATTTTAATGTGATTTTAAGTGTGGTTCTAACTTTTAACTTAGTTTGTACATACATTCTAAATTTGATTCATATGATTTTAATGTGATTTTATGCGTGGTTCTAACTTTTAACCTAGTCTACATACATTCTAAATTCGATTCATGATTTTAATTAATTTGTGTTACCGAGCCTTTAACTTATGTAGGCCTACTTCTACTTTTTAAAATTTAATTTGTGATTTTAACTAATTAGAGTTGAAGCCTTATGTATTGGAACCAATAACAATAATAATATTATGTTTAATTAAAATAGATATAGATACATTTAGCATATTAAAATAAAATTTGAAACTTAAACACGTCATAAAAGCACGTTAAAACTAAAGCAGGTTGAAGGAATAAAAGTCAAAATTTAACGAAGTCTTGATAAATAAGCTTGGATTTTTTCCAAAAAACATTTGGGAAAAATACGCATGCGTGTCAGCTGACCATGCTATCACATTGTCTTGTTAAAGTCTTATGTATTTGATTAAGTATTTTTTATTAAATAAATTCAATTAAAAATTGTTTATATTTACAGTATAATTACTTTTTTTCACTATTCTTGGGGTATTCTGTCCCGAGCGCCATCGAGGTTAAATCCCGTTTTTTTTCCACGTGTAATTGGATAGGTGAAAGTTTAATTAATTTATTAACAAGCAATATGTGAATTACACAAGCTAGTATCCCAGTCCAGAACTGCAGGATTATTATTATATATATTATTGAATAACGTTGTTTGGATGGCCTTGAGTCCTTCTGTCCTTGCACCTTGGTTACATGCTGACATGTAAGAGTTTGGAGTTACCGGTATATTCCTGTATTCCCTGTAGGCCTATTCGAATATTCCAAATTCAGAATTTGCAGGATTGTCCATTGATCAGTTGATTGTGTGACACTGTCACGGTCACTGACTGACTGAAAAGTGCTGAAGTGACTAAAAGTGCAGTTAAGGCAGTACAGTAAGGGCAAAAGTGAGTCAATCATACTCAAGGATTCTACCGGTACCAGCACCAGGTACTGTCAGACTGTTTGACTGGCTGCAGCCTGCAGGACTGTCTGGTATAAATTTCTGTAGTTGTTTCAAAATGTCTGTGGAAGACGAAGTATTGCGTATAGGTCGGAAACTGGAACGTCATAAAGACAACCCAGAGCGACTAATGGATCTGTTGCGAGCGCTTACGGAGCAGGACGTTACCTTGGGTTTACTAGAGAGCACCCGGATCGGGATGACCGTAAACCTCGTGCGGAAACAATGCGACAGCGATAAAGTTAACTCCGCCGCGCGGAACTTAATTAAATCATGGAAACGCCTCCTCAGCAAAACCGATTCCTCTAGTCGGGAAAGTAAACCGGCCGATAATAATCCAAACAGCGGGGAACAGTCTAAGGAAGTCGTCGAACAGACTACAGAGGAAGTCAACGACGAGGTACACTCAGTGAACGGGGAGGGATCAAACTCGGGACCAGAAGGTTCCGGCCCCAACCCGGGGTCGAACTCAGGACCGGAAGGTTCCGGCCCCAACCCGGGGTTGAACTCGGGACCAGAAGATTCCGGCTTCAACCCGGGGTCAAACCAGGGCTCAGGGTGCCAGCTCGGCGAACCTACTAACACCAAGGACTCGCTGCGTCTCAAGTGTCGCCAACTGTTAGCGAACTCGCTGCGTGCCAACCTGGACGAGGAGCCCACCGAGGTGGACAACCTCGCCGGCCACATCGAGGACGCCATCTTCAACCTCCACGGCTCGCAGACCAACACAAAATACAAGAACCGAGTCCGCAGTCGGGTGGCCAACCTCTCGGACCCCAAGAACCCCGGACTGAAGCGGAACGTTCTGTGGGGGATAATCCTCCCGGATAAACTCGCGGCAATGAGTTCGGAGGAACTCGCGAGCGCGGAGATGGCTCGCCTCCGGGCCCAGTACACCAAGGACGGGATCAACGACCACCAGATGGCCGTAACCGAGGGAACAAAAACCAATCTGTTGAAGTGCCCCCGCTGTCGTGGCAACGAGACCACCTACAACCAGATGCAGACGCGGTCCGCCGACGAACCCATGACAACTTTCTGTTTCTGTAACCACTGCGGATACAGATGGAAGTTCTGTTGATTTATAACCCGCTTCTGATATTTAAACTAAATTCCCGTGTTTTATTGTTTAAAACTCGACGATAACTTTATTGAGAGGCGCATTGGGGGCCAGACGTCCGCTAGAGGCGCTAAATGTGTGGCTCACCATCTCTGGGCTTTGTGGGAATATTAATTAATTATTTGGGTTCCCAAGTGAAACATCTCTTATTTTATTTATAGAGCCGATAGTCTCTGACCTGGAGCTCTCAATGAGTCCGATACGCCAGACTCAGTAGTGTATGATAATTATTATGTTTATTGTTAACTTAACGTCGTTGAAATATGTTTCAAAAATAGCAAATACCATGACCTGTAACATAGTGAGTGACATTTTCTGATGACACAGACCAACACAACTAAGTCTTATCAATGTCTGATACCATCATGGAACCGGAATTTTATAGTTTGTTTAACATTTTATCTTGAATCCTTGTGTAACGGAAACTTTCTCATGATTCCTGATACATAAAAATCACAACTACCGGCCCCGAACCCGCCTTAACCTCGACGATTCGCGTTATGAGAAAATAACGCAATATTAATTATTACGGGTCATTGAGGATATTAATAATCATAATAATGTTAAATTTTTCTTCATTTTGGATTGTGAATTTTGTGTTTGGAGATTGAAAATTTCACAGAAGTTTGTAAAAAAAAACCCTCTTGAGAAAACGAACCGCGTCATTAATATGGGAACCCTATTGTCTGTGTGTCAGTTAGTTTTACTTGGGAACCCAACCCTATTGTCTGTGTGTCAGTTAGTTTTACTTAGTAACCCAACCCTATTGTCTGTGTGTCAGTTAGTTTTACTTAGGAACCCAACCCTATTGTCTGTGTGTCAGTTAGTTTTACTTGGGAACCCAACCCTATTGTCTGTGTGTCAGTTAGTTTTACTTGGGAACCCAACCCTATTGTCTGTGTGTCAGTTAGTTTTACTTGGGAACCCAACCCTATTGTCTGTGTGTCAGTTAGTTTTACTTAGGAACCCAACCCTATTGTCTGTGTGTCAGTTAGTTTTACTTAGTAACCCAACCCTATTGTCTGTGTGTCAGTTAGTTTTACCTGGGAACCCAACCCTATTGTCTGTGTGTCAGTTAGTTTTACTTGGGAACCCAACCCTATTGTCTGTGTGTCAGTTAGTTTTACTTGGGAACCCAACCCTATTGTCTGTGTGTCAGTTAGTTTTACTTGGGAACCCAACCCTATTGTCTGTGTGTCAGTTAGTTTTACTTAGGAACCCAACCCTATTGTCTGTGTGTCAGTTAGTTTTACTTGGGAACCCAACCCTATTGTCTGTGTGTCAGTTAGTTTTACTTGGGAACCCAACCCTATTGTCTGTGTGTCAGTTAGTTTTACTTGGGAACCCAACCCTATTGTCTGTGTGTCAGTTAGTTTTACTTGGGAACCCAACCCTATTGTCTGTGTGTCAGTTAGTTTTACTTGGGAACCCAACCCTATTGTCTGTGTGTCAGTTAGTTTTACTTGGGAACCCAACCCTATTGTCTGTGTGTCAGTTAGTTTTACTTGGGAACCCAACCCTATTGTCTGTGTGTCAGTTAGTTTTACTTGGGAACCCAACCCTATTGTCTGTGTGTCAGTTAGTTTTACTTGGGAACCCAACCCTATTGTCTGTGTGTCAGTTAGTTTTACTTGGGAACCCAACCCTATTGTCTGTGTGTCAGTTAGTTTTACTTGGGAACCCAACCCTATTGTCTGTGTGTCAGTTAGTTTTACTTGGGAACCCAACCCTATTGTCTGTGTGTCAGTTAGTTTTACTTGGGAACCCAACCCTATTGTCTGTGTGTCAGTTAGTTTTACTTGGGAACCCAACCCTATTGTCTGTGTGTCAGTTAGTTTTACTTGGGAACCCAACCCTATTGTCTGTGTGTCAGTTAGTTTTACTTGGGAACCCAACCCTATTGTCTGTGTGTCAGTTAGTTTTACTTGGGAACCCAACCCTATTGTCTGTGTGTCAGTTAGTTTTACTTGGGAACCCAACCCTATTGTCTGTGTGTCAGTTAGTTTTACTTGGGAACCCAACCCTATTGTCTGTGTGTCAGTTAGTTTTACTTGGGAACCCAACCCTATTGTCTGTGTGTCAGTTAGTTTTACTTGGGAACCCAACCCTATTGTCTGTGTGTCAGTTAGTTTTACTTGGGAACCCAACCCTATTGTCTGTGTGTCAGTTAGTTTTACTTGGGAACCCAACCCTATTGTCTGTGTGTCAGTTAGTTTTACTTGGGAACCCAACCCTATTGTCTGTGTGTCAGTTAGTTTTACTTGGGAACCCAACCCTATTGTCTGTGTGTCAGTTAGTTTTACTTGGGAACCCAACCCTATTGTCTGTGTGTCAGTTAGTTTTACTTGGGAACCCAACCCTATTGTCTGTGTGTCAGTTAGTTTTACTTGGGAACCCAACCCTATTGTCTGTGTGTCAGTTAGTTTTACTTGGGAACCCAACCCTATTGTCTGTGTGTCAGTTAGTTTTACTTGGGAACCCAACCCTATTGTCTGTGTGTCAGTTAGTTTTACTTGGGAACCCAACCCTATTGTCTGTGTGTCAGTTAGTTTTACTTGGGAACCCAACCCTATTGTCTGTGTGTCAGTTAGTTTTACTTGGGAACCCAACCCTATTGTCTGTGTGTCAGTTAGTTTTACTTGGGAACCCAACCCTATTGTCTGTGTGTCAGTTAGTTTTACTTGGGAACCCAACCCTATTGTCTGTGTGTCAGTTAGTTTTACTTGGGAACCCAACCCTATTGTCTGTGTGTCAGTTAGTTTTACTTGGGAACCCAACCCTATTGTCTGTGTGTCAGTTAGTTTTACTTGGGAACCCAACCCTATTGTCTGTGTGTCAGTTAGTTTTACTTGGGAACCCAACCCTATTGTCTGTGTGTCAGTTAGTTTTACTTGGGAACCCAACCCTATTGTCTGTGTGTCAGTTAGTTTTACTTGGGAACCCAACCCTATTGTCTGTGTGTCAGTTAGTTTTACTTGGGAACCCAACCCTATTGTCTGTGTGTCAGTTAGTTTTACTTGGGAACCCAACCCTATTGTCTGTGTGTCAGTTAGTTTTACTTGGGAACCCAACCCTATTGTCTGTGTGTCAGTTAGTTTTACTTGGGAACCCAACCCTATTGTCTGTGTGTCAGTTAGTTTTACTTGGGAACCCAACCCTATTGTCTGTGTGTCAGTTAGTTTTACTTGGGAACCCAACCCTATTGTCTGTGTGTCAGTTAGTTTTACTTGGGAACCCAACCCTATTGTCTGTGTGTCAGTTAGTTTTACTTGGGAACCCAACCCTATTGTCTGTGTGTCAGTTAGTTTTACTTGGGAACCCAACCCTATTGTCTGTGTGTCAGTTAGTTTTACTTGGGAACCCAACCCTATTGTCTGTGTGTCAGTTAGTTTTACTTGGGAACCCAACCCTATTGTCTGTGTGTCAGTTAGTTTTACTTGGGAACCCAACCCTATTGTCTGTGTGTCAGTTAGTTTTACTTGGGAACCCAACCCTATTGTCTGTGTGTCAGTTAGTTTTACTTGGGAACCCAACCCTATTGTCTGTGTGTCAGTTAGTTTTACTTGGGAACCCAACCCTATTGTCTGTGTGTCAGTTAGTTTTACTTGGGAACCCAACCCTATTGTCTGTGTGTCAGTTAGTTTTACTTGGGAACCCAACCCTATTGTCTGTGTGTCAGTTAGTTTTACTTGGGAACCCAACCCTATTGTCTGTGTGTCAGTTAGTTTTACTTGGGAACCCAACCCTATTGTCTGTGTGTCAGTTAGTTTTACTTGGGAACCCAACCCTATTGTCTGTGTGTCAGTTAGTTTTACTTGGGAACCCAACCCTATTGTCTGTGTGTCAGTTAGTTTTACTTGGGAACCCAACCCTATTGTCTGTGTGTCAGTTAGTTTTACTTGGGAACCCAACCCTATTGTCTGTGTGTCAGTTAGTTTTACTTGGGAACCCAACCCTATTGTCTGTGTGTCAGTTAGTTTTACTTGGGAACCCAACCCTATTGTCTGTGTGTCAGTTAGTTTTACTTGGGAACCCAACCCTATTGTCTGTGTGTCAGTTAGTTTTACTTGGGAACCCAACCCTATTGTCTGTGTGTCAGTTAGTTTTACTTGGGAACCCAACCCTATTGTCTGTGTGTCAGTTAGTTTTACTTGGGAACCCAACCCTATTGTCTGTGTGTCAGTTAGTTTTACTTGGGAACCCAACCCTATTGTCTGTGTGTCAGTTAGTTTTACTTGGGAACCCAACCCTATTGTCTGTGTGTCAGTTAGTTTTACCTGGGAACCCAACCCTATTGTCTGTGTGTCAGTTAGTTTTACCTGGGAACCCAACCCTATTGTCTGTGTGTCAGTTAGTTTTACTTAGGAACCCAACCCTATTGTCTGTGTGTCAGTTAGTTTTACTTGGGAACCCAACCCTATTGTCTGTGTGTCAGTTAGTTTTACTTGGGAACCCAACCCTATTGTCTGTGTGTCAGTTAGTTTTACTTGGTAACCCAACCCTATTGTCTGTGTGTCAGTTAGTTTTACTTGGTAACCCAACCCTATTGTCTGTGTGTCAGTTAGTTTTACTTGGGAACCCAACCCTATTGTCTGTGTGTCAGTTAGTTTTACTTGGGAACCCAACCCTATTGTCTGTGTTGCAGTATATTTCGTCTCGCAGTTAGTTGATTTGTATTTTTATGACATTTTACCTGTTGCAGTAGCGTCCGTATTGTAGTTGGTAACTCTAATCAGGTATCTAGGCTGTCGTTAGGGTCCTTATATTTTAATTCCTAACACCTTTATAATAAATATTAATGACATAACAATATCACTAATAATTTCTCAGTTAACCACAGCCGCAACGTCACGTGACTGCCAACCTACAGGTATATTATCTCCATGGCAATGCACAATGTTCTGAAAAGATCAGCTAAGGTGGTTTGTAAATATTTAATGTTAATTTCAGCCTTTTTCGGCCCCGAAATAGTTTTTTTCTCTGAAACTTGATTTTTATAATTTAATATTGTTTGCTCCATTTGCATAAATATGAAAGTTTTTGATACCGATACATCGCATCGCCTTCGAGGTTCGTTCTTTTGGAATATACTACCTTTATTTTAAAATAATTGTGGATGTCTGGTGATGGTGTTTACAGCTGTAAAATGTACTGGGATTAGTGTACCAGTATTTTAGACTGCTAAATTTTGAAGGACCTGAGTTATCCCTAGCTAATATGTACACACACATGAATCCGCCTAGAGATAATAGCATTTGTGTTTATATTCAACAATTATATAATATTTATTTATATATACACAAAGAACAAACATTATACACACAGGGGGGGGGGGGGGGGGGGGGGGTCTACTGAATTAATAAGCTGCTATATTCCGGAACGTGGTTTATTGACATATTTTATTAAGACCGTTCAAGCAGATTATTCAAGCAGATATATTTGATATCTGGCAGATATGTTTTTTCACAGAACCTTGTATGATGGGAGTACATCGTAAATGTTGGCACCCATTCCATCTTGGGATTGGTTTGAACCGGGGCGCTTCTCATTGGAATAAAAGAGAGTACAAACGTTCTGGAACACAACCCTGGAGCATCGAAAATCGATAAGCCACTACCACATCTTTGGGGTTAAACAAATATTAAAGTAGCATAGTGTTGTATAGATTTAATAGTAAAGTTTACAAATACGTTGATATAATATTGTAGAATACTGTAGAATATTACACATAATATATTCAGAGAATAAAGAATACCATTTAAATCAGTAGCCCTAATTCGTTATTTAGTAACAAACAGTAAGGCCCGATGCACACATGAGCTTTTATCTTTCATCACCCATCTATCAACTTTCATCTGTCAAATTGCAGTGTGATATGTTCTATTTTTTTGAGAGATGTGATGGATTTCCTCATGTATGGTAATATATAGTTTGTAGTAGAACCGGTATAGTTGATATATTATATTGCAAAACCGAAGTAGCTATTCTGATAAATTGCCAATTTCAATTTTTAATATTGAACATTCTCAAACCTGGTCTTCAATTATACTATTATAATAGAAGAACTTATTACCATATTCTCTTAACTATAGTAAAGTCTTCCTAGAACTCAATGGGTTACTCTTTTCGCATTAATTGGATGAATCTAAGACACCTTTTCTTTCTCATCAATTATATACTGTAGGGAAACAAAACAACCCAGCAGCGATATCTTCATCCATTTTCAAAAAAATTATAAGAAAATAAACATACAATATATATTTATAAAACAAATTTCAATTAATTGCAAATAAATAATAAAGTTTATAATGATAAAAATTTAAGTTGCTAGGCAATATATTTAATTGAATGATGAAAGATGAAAGCTCATGTGTGAATTGAGTCCTTTCGAAAGTTGAAAATTTGAAATACCTTTGGAATAAATAGTGCATGGGTTGACCAATTTCTGGGTTGACGAATTTCTACATGAAGTTGTTAGCCGTTTAAGATCCATGTATAACAAACTAGATAATACGTTGTAAATTATTGGTACACCTCCACCACCATAAATATCCTACATAGTTGTAAAGTCTATCTCTCCATGTTGAAGGTTCTACAAGAACCATACTCGGATTAGAATGATAAGAACCATGCTGGCCATACTTGTGGGCATTGCGTGATCCACACCGTTTCCGATGGTGGTGGTCGTTGCAACTCCTCCCGTTGCCATGCACGCCATGCTCTCATCACAACCAGTGGGGCAGCATTCCTCTTTCTTAGTACAATTTTCGTGAGCAACGCACTCATCTGTGCAGATAATTTTAGATTTGGGCGTTATGGCCGGGCAGTCTGCCAGAGTGCCGACGACAACGAGTATCAGACATAAAGCTATACTCAATGGATACATTGTAGATTCAGTTAACCCCCAACAGTCTATAAACTATGTAAATATATTAATTATAACACAGTTACAGATAATAAGATACAGTAAATTCTAAAAATATTTAAATTATAATCCAAAATTATAACATTTAGCTCATGCTGAGTGTAGTAGATATAGCCAATTCAATTATATTTAATCATTTAAAATTTTACTATAGATATTCTACTATATACTAGGTATTTACTATAGATATTCTACTATATACTAGGTATTTACTATAGATATTCTACTATATACTAGGTATTTACTATAGATATTCTACTATATACTAGGTATTTACTATAGATATTCTACTATATACTAGGTATTTACTATAGATATTCTACTATATACTAGGTATTTACTATAGATATTCTACTATATACTAGGTATTTACTATAGATATTCTACTATATACTAGGTATTTACTATAGATATTCTACTATATACTAGGTATTTACTATAGATATTCTACTATATACTAGGTATTTACTATAGATATTCTACTATATACTAGGTATTTACTATAGATATTCTACTATATACTAGGTATTTACTATAGATATTCTACTATATACTAGGTATTTACTATAGATATTCTACTATATACTAGGTATTTACTATAGATATTCTACTATATACTAGGTATTTACTATAGATATTCTACTATATACTAGGTATTTACTATAGATATTCTACTATATACTAGGTATTTACTATAGATATTCTACTATATACTAGGTATTTACTATAGATATTCTACTATATACTAGGTATTTACTATAGATATTCTACTATATACTAGGTATTTACTATAGATATTCTACTATATACTAGGTATTTACTATAGATATTCTACTATATACTAGGTATTTACTATAGATATTCTACTATATACTAGGTATTTACTATAGATATTCTACTATATACTAGGTATTTACTATAGATATTCTACTATATACTAGGTATTTACTATAGATATTCTACTATATACTAGGTATTTACTATAGATATTCTACTATATACTAGGTATTTACTATAGATATTCTACTATATACTAGGTATTTACTATAGATATTCTACTATATACTAGGTATTTACTATAGATATTCTACTATATACTAGGTATTTACTATAGATATTCTACTATATACTAGGTATTTACTATAGATATTCTACTATATACTAGGTATTTACTATAGATATTCTACTATATACTAGGTATTTACTATAGATATTCTACTATATACTAGGTATTTACTATAGATATTCTACTATATACTAGGTATTTACTATAGATATTCTACTATATACTAGGTATTTACTATAGATATTCTACTATATACTAGGTATTTACTATAGATATTCTACTATATACTAGGTATTTACTATAGATATTCTACTATATACTAGGTATTTACTATAGATATTCTACTATATACTAGGTATTTACTATAGATATTCTACTATATACTAGGTATTTACTATAGATATTCTACTATATACTAGGTATTTACTATAGATATTCTACTATATACTAGGTATTTACTATAGATATTCTACTATATACTAGGTATTTACTATAGATATTCTACTATATACTAGGTATTTACTATAGATATTCTACTATATACTAGGTATTTACTATAGATATTCTACTATATACTAGGTATTTACTATAGATATTCTACTATATACTAGGTATTTACTATAGATATTCTACTATATACTAGGTATTTACTATAGATATTCTACTATATACTAGGTATTTACTATAGATATTCTACTATATACTAGGTATTTACTATAGATATTCTACTATATACTAGGTATTTACTATAGATATTCTACTATATACTAGGTATTTACTATAGATATTCTACTATATACTAGGTATTTACTATAGATATTCTACTATATACTAGGTATTTACTATAGATATTCTACTATATACTAGGTATTTACTATAGATATTCTACTATATACTAGGTATTTACTATAGATATTCTACTATATACTAGGTATTTACTATAGATATTCTACTATATACTAGGTATTTACTATAGATATTCTACTATATACTAGGTATTTACTATAGATATTCTACTATATACTAGGTATTTACTATAGATATTCTACTATATACTAGGTATTTACTATAGATATTCTACTATATACTAGGTATTTACTATAGATATTCTACTATATACTAGGTATTTACTATAGATATTCTACTATATACTAGGTATTTACTATAGATATTCTACTATATACTAGGTATTTACTATAGATATTCTACTATATACTAGGTATTTACTATAGATATTCTACTATATACTAGGTATTTACTATAGATATTCTACTATATACTAGGTATTTACTATAGATATTCTACTATATACTAGGTATTTACTATAGATATTCTACTATATACTAGGTATTTACTATAGATATTCTACTATATACTAGGTATTTACTATAGATATTCTACTATATACTAGGTATTTACTATAGATATTCTACTATATACTAGGTATTTACTATAGATATTCTACTATATACTAGGTATTTACTATAGATATTCTACTATATACTAGGTATTTACTATAGATATTCTACTATATACTAGGTATTTACTATAGATATTCTACTATATACTAGGTATTTACTATAGATATTCTACTATATACTAGGTATTTACTATAGATATTCTACTATATACTAGGTATTTACTATAGATATTCTACTATATACTAGGTATTTACTATAGATATTCTACTATATACTAGGTATTTACTATAGATATTCTACTATATACTAGGTATTTACTATAGATATTCTACTATATACTAGGTATTTACTATAGATATTCTACTATATACTAGGTATTTACTATAGATATTCTACTATATACTAGGTATTTACTATAGATATTCTACTATATACTAGGTATTTACTATAGATATTCTACTATATACTAGGTATTTACTATAGATATTCTACTATATACTAGGTATTTACTATAGATATTCTACTATATACTAGGTATTTACTATAGATATTCTACTATATACTAGGTATTTACTATAGATATTCTACTATATACTAGGTATTTACTATAGATATTCTACTATATACTAGGTATTTACTATAGATATTCTACTATATACTAGGTATTTACTATAGATATTCTACTATATACTAGGTATTTACTATAGATATTCTACTATATACTAGGTATTTACTATAGATATTCTACTATATACTAGGTATTTACTATAGATATTCTACTATATACTAGGTATTTACTATAGATATTCTACTATATACTAGGTATTTACTATAGATATTCTACTATATACTAGGTATTTACTATAGATATTCTACTATATACTAGGTATTTACTATAGATATTCTACTATATACTAGGTATTTACTATAGATATTCTACTATATACTAGGTATTTACTATAGATATTCTACTATATACTAGGTATTTACTATAGATATTCTACTATATACTAGGTATTTACTATAGATATTCTACTATATACTAGGTATTTACTATAGATATTCTACTATATACTAGGTATTTACTATAGATATTCTACTATATACTAGGTATTTACTATAGATATTCTACTATATACTAGGTATTTACTATAGATATTCTACTATATACTAGGTATTTACTATAGATATTCTACTATATACTAGGTATTTACTATAGATATTCTACTATATACTAGGTATTTACTATAGATATTCTACTATATACTAGGTATTTACTATAGATATTCTACTATATACTAGGTATTTACTATAGATATTCTACTATATACTAGGTATTTTACTTCAATTTATTAGTAGCAATTCAATTTTAAGTAGCGCTACTTCAATATTTTTTTGCAATTTTTTTTTTCTATTTCATCTAGAGCAGATTTTTATCACGATTCCAAATTTGAAAACCGTTTAGCAATATCTGTCTTACTTCTCGAGATATGGCTGTCTGTCCGTCAGTATGTCTGTCCGCCAATAAAAAGCATACTATCTGTCTAAGTAATTGCCTGTATGGGTTTTCGTGGTCGGTGACTTCAATTCGGATGTCATTAATCAAATTTGGCCTTGTCGGTTATGTCTGTCTGTCTGTCTGTCAAAATATAACCGACAGTGTGACAGCCAAACCGACAGTGTGACAGCCAAACAGACAATTTGGAAGTCATCAAATGTTAAACTTGGCACTCGAAAGGAATTCTGCGACCAGGAAAACCCCTATTGCTAAACTTTTTGCTCAATGATGTGGCTTTTTCTTATATTTGACAGAAAGATAGTCAGAGAGTCAGATAGCCCGACAGACAGACATTCAGACAAACTAGATTTCATTAAAATTGAAAATTGATCTCAGAAATGAAACCAGTGACCAGGAAAACCCCCATAGCAAAAATCTTAGCATGGTTTTATATAGATTTATAGATAGGCCTATATTGACAGACATTCTCACATATTAATGGACAATTTTTGCGCGGGAAGGTTCAAATTTTAAAGGCAATTTGAAAAAATTCGGAATGGTATTTTTTCATTTCAACGAAATTTAAAATGCTACTCCTCTGCCAATTTTGAATATTTTTTCATGAAATTTGGACAGAGTAACCACATGCCTGGTATCTTTAAAAGTATTGGTCAGAATTTTAAAATTTTGATCCTAACTGTTTTTATTGGCTTCGAAATGCGAAAAATGCTAAATTTTTTTTTAAATAGGATTAATATCCTAATTATGAATACGAAATAACTAGTTATATAACTAATGTTTGTACGAAGAGTAGTGTTTTTAGTAATAGTAATAATTTTATGCTACTAATTAGCACCAAATTATTATAACTATATTACAAAAAAAAAAATTTTTAAACAACCTTCAGTTATTGATTGACCCTAATACCAAAAATTATTCATTTGGACAAAGCCTTGCTCTGTTAAGTATTGGTTTTCATTGACTGTGTTAAAATAGCGCACCCCCCCCCCCCCCCCCACCCCCGTTTTTCGTTTATGTAAGTAAGTAGTCGGCCCACTGCAGTATTATTTACATGTTTGCTGGAAAGTATTATATTTATTAATTAAGCACGAGCTGGTTTACTTAGCATACGTTTAGTCGCCGATCGAATCAATGGAGATAGATACCGTACAACAATGTATGATACAATGATATAGATACAATGTAGTTGCAATAACTCATTGTTAGGACTACATGCTGAGTGTTATACAGTGTAGTAATATTGCCGAAGAGTGCTGGGATGTTAATCTCAATACAATAAAAATTACTGCGACACTGAAGCGTACGAGAATACTAACTTGATAAGAAGATGTTATTGCATTGACAGCTAGCCGGCCATTGCTATCGCAGGGGGAGACTTGACGCAAATCGACTCGAATTAACATATCTATTCTGAGAATTACCAGTTAATTCTCAATTAATGGGAAAAAAGCAGGTTACTGTGTAGCTTGCACAAAATTGTCCGAAAATTGAAATGCGAAATAATTCCCATCAAATGCCCTTCCCTAATGACAAACTTGAGTCTTTATATATTATATTTACAGATTCATTCGGCAATCCATCTAGGATGGGTATCTGTATTTTTTGGGGATGTCATTTGATATATTGGTGCAGTCGCTGCACAAAGCGGGTGACAAAGAGTACATTATCTGCTGAGACCTTTTCACTTGTTGAAGGTGTCGATTTGGGAGGATACTTGCATGTCTTTCTTCATTCACAAACGAATCATTCGTATCCATTTGTTTACTTATCAGATCATAGGGGTCTGACCATGACCTACTACAGTATAACAGTTATAGTGTATATAGCACATACACAGTATACACCATGACCCGTAATATAGTGTCATTTTCTCATGACACGGACCCCCCCCCCCCCCCCCAAATTTTTCTACAAATCTTTATCATATTGCTTGAAATTTGAAACACAACTAGTTCCACTCACCGTGGTTGTTACCATGAAGCCGGAATTTTCGATTTCGCCTTTAAATTTTATTCATAAGCGTTTTAAAAAAGTGTCTTTTTCGAAATCGCACACCCTCCGTATCGTGGACATTCTTCACTTTAGTCGTAATTTTTTCACATCAAGAGAAAGCTTGCGTTGAAAGGATTCCAAATATGTAACAATGTCTGAATTTCGTTGAGAAACAGCTGAGAAATAAGCACTCAAAGATTGCAAGAATTATTGTTCTCTGAAGGCCTTTTATTCTATTTAATAAATATTTATACACAATATTCTAGAACGTGTTATTTATTTTATGAGTTGGTTGGCAACAGCGGAATGCTTATACGATATCTATATTGCATAGCTAATCATACATAAACAAATTGTTCCAGAATATTGTGTATTAAGTATTGTGTATAAGCCAGCTTAGCATACAGGTACCACTAACACAATCGGTATGTCTGTTGATCTGTCGATCTGTTGTGTCCAATTTTAAACGTTAATAACTCAGCCAAATCTCGATAAAATATATCCAAACTTCGTACATATGTAGTCTGGCAAAAGTTTAGAAATTTTCCAAGTTGAATTTGCGTGGGGTCTTCGTGCAGCATCTGTGTAACTGTCTTACAGTGATAATAAATCGTAGGCTGACTGCTGATTATGGTACCTAAACCTGTAAACTGTACCTAAGCTCAGAAGCTATATACTGTTATTGCAGTATTGCAGTATTGCAGTATTGGGCTTTGGAATAATCCATTCTGCCTTTTATTTTAATATTGAATCCCCTTATTTATTATAAAACCATCGGAAATATCCGCAAATGCCGCTCCATTAATGTTTGAAACGCTTCCGACAGTCCGATGTATCTGGACCCGAGCAGCCGAGTGGCATCAAGATGCGATTAACTGAGGAATAAATACTACGGAATTGCTTGCTTGTCCTGTTGTCAGTAAGATTCTATTTACTACACTGCTGCACTGGGGATACGGCGGTCGGTCGGATCGTAATGCGGGCCACTGCCAAGTTACTCATGCCTCACTCAAGCCACCCACCTTGGAGTGCGGTGGGAGGAGTCCGACTTACGTCGACGACTGGCTGACTGGACGAATCGACGAGGATTGCGATTTGGGTTAAGCGGCGGCCCGGACAGCCGGATCCTGGGATCGCCAGGGGGAAATTGTTGAAAGTCGGGCAGCCGCAGACGTGTATCGCACCGGATTACGTTCTCTGTCACGCGAAAGTGTGAGGCGAATTCGTTGTCGAACTGGGTCGGAAGCTGCGGGAATTCTACTGTTCTACGGGAATAAACCGCAGCTGTCCGGTGACTACGGACGGATACTGGGATGAGCAGGTATTTCGATCGAGTTTCTCGTATTCTCGATTATCTCGAATTCTCGATATTTCCTATAAACCACATGGCTTCGCATATTGAACGTGTGATTGGAAATAAGTTTGTGCTACCCTTCCGCCCCTTGGGTGGTAGATGTCACGGTTATGTATTGCGTATTGGTTGGTATGAAGGGGGGGGGGGGGGGGGGGGACACGTACTGTCCCCCTTTCTTTGATTGATTGGCGGTATGGTTAAATTTCTCAAATACTGATTTTGGATTTTGTGATACAGTCGCTCAATTTTAATTTGTATCTCATAACTGGGCCCCTTCCTGCGGGAAGGCCCCACGAACGTGTTACATAGATTTAACTGATTGGATATGCATATATGTTAGCAAGACGCTAGGCATATGTTATGTTATATGTCGTCTCTTGTCATATGTTATTATTGTACACGTTCGTGGGTCCATCGCGCAGGACGAGGCTCAGTTATCAGATACAGATTAATATTGAGCAATTCTATCCCAAAATCGGTACTTAGAAATTTAAATAAATAAATAAGAAATTTAACCAAACCGCCTATAAGAATAAATCAAAGAAGAGAGGAAAGTTCCCCCCTTGCTTCAACCACCCTTTTAATCTGCACCACCCCCAACCGCAAAGGAGCACAAAGGATTAATGAAAGGCAGAGGTATAAACAGGAAATTAGTGTTTTAAAAGAAATATATTTTTATGTGTGGAGGCAACCCAATTTGTAAAAATTATTAAAACTTACATTATGCCGATAATATTGTTACTAAAAGATTAATTTATCATGTTAATGCCTCAACGAAATCATTTAGCTAATATCTAAAGAATCACCATTAAATTCAGCCAATCATTGTGCAAGATAGAGCAAGCTCAGTGGAAGGATGATTGGATTATGTTTCCCATCTAATAGGCAATATCAAGAATGCGAAGGAATGATGAGACTGGAAGTATAGTGATGGAAAGCATTTTAACTTAATTACCTATCGATCAATTAAAAACATTTATTAAAGCAAATCTCTTGAACTAATTAAAAACTATAATGGAATGGTGTATGGGGATTACAGCTGTATAACTTTTAAGTATAATTATTTAAATCAGTTCTTATACTAGAAAATAATTAATATCCTTTAAGGAGGCAGGTTGAAATTGATGATTTTACCCTAATCAACTTAATTAACTAATTAATTGCTATTATCTTATATTATATCTTATATCTTTATATTTTAGTTTATTATAGAGCGTGGTTTATTGACATATTTTATTAAAACCGTTCAAGCAGATATATTTGATATCTGGCAGATATGTTTTTTCACAGAACCTTGTATGATGGGAGTACATCGTAAATGTTGGCACCCATTCCATCTTGGGATTGGTTTGAACCGGGGCGCTTCTCATTGGAATAAAAGTGAGTACAAACGTTCTGGAACACAACCCTGGAGCATCGAAAATCGATAAGCGACTACCACATCTTTGGGGTTAAACAAATATTAAAGTAGCATAGTGTTGTATAGATTTAATAGTAAAGTTTACAAATACGTTGATGTAATATTGTAGAATACTGTAGAATATTACACAGAATATATTCAGAGAATAAAGAATACCATTTAAATTTTAGTTCGCCAACTTCGTGATTTAGCAACAAACAGTAAAGACAATTTCTATCGCCGTAGGCTAAATTTTAAATACAGATGATCGTTTTACTAACTTATGCCTTTGGAATAAATAGTGCATGGGTTGACCAATTTCTGGGTTGACCAATTTCTACATGAAGTTGTTAGCCGTTTAAGATCCATGTATAACAAACTAGATAATACGTTGTAAATTATTGGTACACCTCCACCACCATAAATATCCTACATATTGTAAAGTCTACCTCTCCATGTTGGAGGTTCTACAAGAACCATACTCGGGTTAGAATGATAAGAACCATGCTGGCCATACTTGTGGGTATTGCGTGATCCACACCGTTTCCGATGGTGGTGGTCGTTGCAACTCCTCCCGTTGCCATGCACGCCATGCTCTCATCACAACCAGTGGGGCAGCATTCCTCTTTCCCGATACAATCACCGTGAACAGCGCAATCCACCACGCAGATACTTTCAGTTTTCGAAGTATCGGCCGGGCAGTCTGCCAGAGTGCCGACGACAACGAGTAACAGACACAAAACAATACTCAATGGACACATTGTAGATTAAGTTAACCTCCAACAGTCTATAAACTATGTAAATATATTAATTATAACACAGTTACAGATAATAAGATACAGTAATTCTAAAAATATTTAAATTATTATCCAAAATTATAACATTTAGTTCGTTAAGAGCGTTTTAGATTATAGCCAATTACAGTTCGACTTGGAGACAAAACTTTACAATTTCGGTTTACAATAATGGGGAAGGAGTGGCACTGAATTATATAGTTATTAGCACCTAGTCGAAATAGGGTTCACATGACTCCCTGTCTGATTCTCGTTTCAACAAAAAACACACCTCGCCTGATATTTTTCGTTATACTGTATGTTATATAAGTAAGTAGTTCGTAAGTACAGGGTATTTTTTACATGTTTGCTGGAATGTATTATATTTATATTATATTTAATTAAGTACCAGCTGGTTTACTTAGTATACGTTTAGTAGCCGATCGAATCAGTAGAGATAGATACAACGGCCTCTGTAGTTGCAATAACTCATTGTTAGGACTACATGCTGAGTGTTATACAGTATAGTTCTATTGCCGAAGAGTGCTGGGATGTTAATCTCTATACAATAAGAAATACTGCGGAGCAGATCACTCTCTTCACCCTGTGAGGTGCTTATTTAATTCCCGGGCGCGGGGTCACGCTACACCCTAAGGGGTGCCTATTTAATTCCCGGGCGCGGGGTCACGCTTCACCCTAAGGGGTGCCCATTTACTTTCCGGGCGCGGGGTCACGCTTCATCCTAAGGGGTGCCTATTTAATTCCCGGGCGCGGGGTCACGCTTCACCCTAAGGGGTGCCCATTTACTTTCCGGGCGCGGGGTCACGCTTCATCAGCTAAGGGGTACCCATTTACTTCTCAGGCCCGGTGTCACGCTACACCCGAAGGGGTGCCTATTTACTTCCCGGGCGCGGGGTCACGCTTCATCCTAAGGGGTGCCTATTTAATTCCCGGGCGCGGGGTCACGCTTCACCCTAAGGGGTGCCCATTTACTTCTCAGGCCCGGTGTCACGCTTCACCCTAAGGGGTGCCCATTTACTTTCCGGGCGCGGGGTCACGCTTCATCCTAAGGGGTGCCTATTTAATTCCCGGGCGCGGGGTCACGCTTCACCCTAAGGGGTGCCCATTTACTTTCCGGGCGCGGGGTCACGCTTCATCAGCTAAGGGGTACCCATTTACTTCTCAGGCCCGGTGTCACGCTACACCCTAAGGGGTGCCTATTTACTTCCCGGGCGCGGGGTCACGCTACACCCTAAGGGGTGCCTATTTACTTTCCGGGCGCGGGGTTACGCTACACCCTAAGGGGTGCCTATTTACTTTCCGGGCGCTGGGTTACGCTTCTTCCTAAGGGGTGCCTATTTAATTTCCGGGCGCGTGGTCACGCTTCACCCTAAGGGGGGCCTATTTATTTCCCGAGCGCGGGGTGAAGGTACATCCTAAGGGGTGCCTATTTACTCCCAGGCTCGGGGTCACGCTTCACCCTAAGGGGTGCCTATTTAATTCCCGGGCGCGGGGTCATGCTCCACCCTAAGTAATATCACCCATGGCATTTGCTAGATCATCCGCATCTTCAAGGCCAGTGTCTTTTAAGATGCGTCTCAAGAAAGTCATAGGCTGTCCACCATGCTTATCCACTCCATGAGGCCGCCAAAGCACAAGATTATGCACTGGCTCGTCCTCACGGCGAAAGCAATGTCCTGCAAAGCGGAGGCGATTTTGCGAAGCGGAGCTCCGATCGGCGAAATCTGATATACAGTAGTACTTCTACTTAATACTATGATATAGTATTTCTACCTAATACTATGATATAGTATTTCTACCTAATACTATGATATAGTATTTCTACCTAATACTATGATATAGTATTTCTACCTAATACTATGACATAGTATTTCTACCTAATACTTATGATATAGTATTTCTACCTAATACTTATGACATACTATTTCTACCTAATACTATGATATACTATTTCTACCTAATACTATGATATAGTATTTCTACCTAATACTTATGACATACTATTTCTACCTAATACTATGATATACTATTTCTACCTAATACTATGATATAGTATTTCTACCTAATACTTATGATATAGTATTTCTACCTAATACTATGATATAGTATTTCTACCTAATACTTATGATATAGTATTTCTACCTAATACTATGATATAGTATTTCTACGTAATACTATGATATAGTATTTCTACCTAATACTTATGATATAGTATTTCTACCTAATACTATGATATAGTATTTATACCTAATACTTATGATATAGTATTTCTACCTAATACTTATGATATAGTATTTCTACCTAATACTTATGATATAGTATTTCTACCTAATACAGTACTATGATATAGTATTTCTACCTAATACTATGATATAGTATTTCTACCTAATACTATGATATACTATTTCTACCTAATACTATGACATAGTATTTCTACCTAATACTTATGACATAGTATTTCTACCTAATACTATGATATAGTATTTCTACCTAATACTTATGATATAGTATTTCTACCTAATACAGTACTATGATATAGTATTTCTACCTAATACTTATGATATAGTATTTCTACCTAATACTTATGATATAGTATTTCTACCTAATACTATGACATAGTATTTCTACCTAATACTTATGATATAGTATTTCTACCTAATACTTATGACATACTATTTCTACCTAATACTATGATATACTATTTCTACCTAATACTATGATATAGTATTTCTACCTAATACTTATGACATACTATTTCTACCTAATACTATGATATACTATTTCTACCTAATACTATGATATAGTATTTCTACCTAATACTTATGATATAGTATTTCTACCTAATACTATGATATAGTATTTCTACCTAATACTTATGATATAGTATTTCTACCTAATACTTATGATATAGTATTTCTACCTAATACTA
>JAUCBJ010006013.1:0-13194 GCA_032718475.1 Nemertoderma westbladi | reverse complement strand
AACAACCTTTTTAATGCAGAATTTCATGCTGAATCCAAATCAGGAAACCGTTTTTCCATATCTTGGTTAGTTTTCGAGATATCTGGGATAGAAGATACTGGCTCTGATGTATCGTAGTATCGATAAATGCGATGAAGTTTGGGGTTTGAATTCAATTTCTGTGCCCCCTGGGTCCCGGCTGATTCGGAGATGCCTAGAATCGGCCTGGGCCTTGTAACAGTCACCGCTTCCACAATCAACACTCCCACAAAATAAATTGATTAACATCAGGATTTAAAGACAGTTAATTATTCTATCATAGGAAACTCTATGAGAAACGGTCTAGACTTATACTATACGCTCGCTATAACATACCATTAAATTGAGTTACTAATCCCGAATTAAATTAATTGCACATAACTAGTTTTTACTAAATAAGTAAAATAATTGCGAAAAATAAGTTGCCAAATTAATATATACAATGACCTCGACTGCATTCTGCGTTTCGGCCGCGTTTTGAAATTATTGCATTCATCCAACATACAATTGGATTTCTTGAATGAGATAAAAGTTAATTGGCATGAGAGTCGCTTTAAGTAATAGATGCAAACACACCGAATTCAAACGGGTGCCGATACACTAAATAAATCCCAAAATAAAATTACTTAAATAAAATAAAATTATATTAAATTAAATTGAGTGTCAAAAAATATTCTGGAACTATCTATGTCGGATGTTGGGTTTATCCGTGACAACCGAATCGAAGGTGTCCCAGTTGCTAGGACAACTGTTCAACTCCTTACCAATCAGAAGTAACATCACTTGTTCGGGATTATTGGCAAAGAACTCAGCGACATTGCCTGCAATAAACAAAAACTCATATCTAAACAAAAATAACTGATTTCAAGCATAATTTAGAAGCGCAATCAATTAAAAATCATCAAAATTTTAAAATAGTGAAACATTTGTCAATAACAACATTTTTGAAGGTTATTGGTATCTTCTCTGCACTACTCCCCCCCCACCCCCCCCCCCCCCCCCCCCTCAAACTCACCAGCATCCGATTTACATGAAAGTTCCTCAGCAGACAAAGAGTCTTCTAAATCCTCCATTCGAGAAATAGTTTCCTTGACAACTAATCGGCCAATAACGTAATCCCTGAACGTTAGATAACCTCGGTTGGCCTGAATATAAATCGGAGAAACATAACAATTATTAATAAACTGTGGATCACATGAGAAGGACTGGGTAGTAGTTCCCTTAGGGGTGAGTGAAGGTCGAAGGATACAGAGCTTCTCAAGAGGAATCACATTCGCCCGAGCAGGCAATAATCTCACTCTTGAGTACAGTGCTGCCCCATCCGCAAACTACTCAGGAAATAAACCTCAAACCTACCATATCGAACATTTGAAACAAAACGACGGCTCGTTTGTCTAGGGAAGCTCCATCTAGCGGCACATTGAGGTATTGAAGGAATTGATGCTGATGCATAACTCCGGTGTCTGGACTGCAACATCGAGCGAACTCAGAGAGCATGTTGAGAGATTGTTTGTAGTTCAACCTAAAAGTACAACAAATAAACCATCCTGTAAAGAAGCAAACTGGCGCCAATAGAATGTTTTTGCAGTAAGGGGTTACCCAGTTTCAGCGATTGGACTGATTTTGTCGACGTCCTTCTCTCGAAGAGGCTGAGTTAGACAGTAAACGACATCAAAGATGTCTTAACTCTTAAATTAGACCTCTTTTCGACCACTCATATAGGAGGAAAGACAGCCATCCGACCAGGTAATCGCGCCGGTGGAACACTTGAAGTTTGGACTCCCCATCAACCCCCGCTGGCAGTGGGACACTTGATGTCTGGGCTCTCCATCAACCCCCGCTGGCAGTGGAACACTTGATGTCTGGACTCTCCATCAGCCCCCGCTGGAAGTGGAACACTTGATGTCTGGACTCCCCATCAGCCCCCGCAGGAAGTGGGACACTTGATGTCTGGTCTCCCCATCAGCCCCCGCTGGAAGTGGGACACTTTATCTCTGGACTCCCCATCAGCCCCCGCTAGAAGTGAGACACTTGATCTCTGGACTCCCTATCAGCCCCCGCTGGCAGTGGAACACTTGATGTCTGGGCTCCCCATCAGCCCCCGCTGGAAGTGGGACACTTGATCTCTGGACTCCCCATCAACCCCCGCTGGCAGTGGGACACTTGATGTCTGGGCTCTCCATCAACCCCCGCTGGCAGTGGGACACTTGATGTCTGGGCTCTCATCAACCCCCGCTGGCAGTGGGACACTTGATGTCTGGGCTCTCATCAACCCCCGCTGGCAGTGGGACACTTGATGTCTGGGCTCTCCATCAACCCCCGCTGACAGTGGAACACTTGATGTCTGGGCTCTCCATCAACCCCCGCTGGCAGTGGGACACTTGATGTCCGGGCTCTCCATCAACCCAGTGGGACACTTGATGTCTGGGCTCTCCATCAACCCCCGCTGGCAGTGGGACACTTGATGTCTGGGCTCTCCATCAACCCCCGCTGGCAGAGGAACACTTGATGTCTGGACTCTCCATCAGCCCCCGCTGGAAGTGGAACACTTGATGTCTGGACTCCCCATCAGCCCCCGCAGGAAGTGGGACACTTGATGTCTGGGCTCCCCATCAGCCCCCGCTGGAAGTGGGACACTTTATCTCTGGACTCCCCATCAGCCCCCGCTAGAAGTGGGACACTTGATCTCTGGACTCCCTATCGCCCCCCGCTGGCAGTGGAACACTTGATGTCTGGGCTCTCCATCAACCCAGTGGGACACTTGATGTCTGGACTCTCCATCAGCCCCCGCTGGCAGTGGGACAGTTGATATCTGGGCTATCCATCAACCCCCGCTGGCAGTGGAACACTTGATGTCTGGACTCCCCATGAGCCCCCGCAGGAAGAGGGACACTTGATGTCTGGGCTCCCCACCAACCCCCGCTGGCAGTGGGACACTTAATGCCTGGACTCCCCATCAGCCCCCGCTGGCAGTGGGACACTTGATGTCTGGGCTATCCATCAACCCCCGCTTGAAGTGGGACACTTGATCTCTGGACTCCCCATCAACCCCCGCTGGCAGTGGGACACTTGATGTCTGGGCTCCCCATCAGCCCTCGCTGGAAGTGGGACACTTGATCTCTGGACTCCCCACCAACCCCCGCTGGCAGTGGGACACTTAATGCCTGGACTCCCCATCAGCCCCCGCTGGCAGTGGGACACTTGATGTCTGGGCTATCCATCAACCCCCGCTTGAAGTGGGGCACTTGATCTCTGGACTCCCCAGCAGCCCCCGCTGGTAGTGGGACACTTGATGTCTGGACTCCCCATCAACCCCCGCTAGCAGTGGAACACTTGATGTCTGGGCTCTCCATCAACCCAGTGGGAACCTTGATGTATGGGCTCTCCATCAACCCAGTGGGACACTTGATGTATGGGCTCTCCATCAACCTCTGCAGGACCTCTGCATTAATTGCGCTAATAAATTACTGGCAGTGGGTTGTTTTGTTACCAAGTTGGTTCTCGTGGCAGGTACCAGGTACCAATGCAGAAACAGGTTGCAGTGGAGTCGACTTCTGCAATTCCCCGGTACTGGTGCGACTTGGCGTATGAACTGAGAATTCGAATAAAAACCACTTCATACCGCCAACTGGTGCGTCTTTTGGGTGTCAAAAATAGTTAAGGCCAAAGACAATGCGATGGAGTGCGAAAACCAAGTCCTACTTCAATATCACAGATCGTCATACATAAAGCCACTAAAGAAGTTAGTTAGACTTACCCTAATTCCGAATGTATTTTTTCGTATTCGATTAAGCCGACCTCCATAGGAAGACCAAGTGACTCAGCTGTTAACATTAACTGACTGTCTTCAAATTTATGATCGGTGGTTGGTATACCCAAAGCACTAAAAATTATAAAATATAATAAAAAACTACTTAAACGAAAACTACCTATACTACACAGCGCATTATAATTGTGGGGCGAGCCACGAAGTCTATGTGAATGCCGCAAAAAAGTTTAGAGATTCTACTCACACACAGATAGTTCATCTGTCGGCCGCGAGGGGGAGTGACCAGGTCCACTAAAGTACTGCTACGCAAAGTCGCCAAAATTTGTAAAATTTGTAGAATATTAAATCATTACTCATTACTGGACCTCAATAATATGTTGCAAATAATATTCCGTAAATATAATTCGTATTATCTTAATATAATATTATTTAATTTACACTAACTCTGCAATAACCCGACGGACATTACTGGCGTAGAGAGCTGGATTCCGCTTTTCTTCGTCAGATGGCGTGTAAACGGGTAGGAATTCTATTTCCATTCGGTTCACGAACTGGCAAACGCAGTACCATAGCGACCGCAATGCGGAGGGACCCTGGACTACCCAGGAGACGCAGTCGAAACGGTTGGGGTAACGTATAGCAACGGGTTGGACCGGGACGCCAGGGAAAAAAGCGCCTGTAATAATATATAGCGGGCGGTAAGTAGTTGGTAAACTATAAGGCAATAAGTGGTAAACAGTTGGAAAACTGTGAGACAATAAGTGGTAAACAGTTGGTAATATGTAAGATAATAAGTTGTAAACAGTTGGTAAATTGTATGACAATAAGAGGTAAACTATTAGTAAACTGTATGACTATAGGGAGGTAAACAGTAAGATAATAAGTGGTAAACAGAATGACAATAACTGATAAACAGTTTGTAAATTGAATGACAATAAGTGGTAAACAATTGGTAAACTGTAAGACAATAAGTGGTAAACAGTTTGTAAACTGTAAGACAATAAGTGGTAAACAACTGGTGAATAAGACGATAAGTGGTAAACAATTGGTAAACTGTAAGACAATAAGTGGTAAACAGTTTGTAAACTGTAAGACAATAAGTGGTAAACAATTGGTGAATAAGACGATAAGTGGTAAACAATTGGTAAACTGTAAGACAATAAGTGGTAAACAGTTTGTAAACTGTAAGACAATAAGTGGTAAACAATTGGTGAATAAGACGATAAGTGGTAAACAATTGGTAAACTGTAAGACAATAAGTGGTAAACAGTTTGTAAACTGAACGACAATAAGTGGTAAGCAATTAGTAAATAAGACGATAAGTGGTAAACAATTGGTGAACTGTAAAGACAATAAGTGGTAAACAGTTTGTAAATTGAATGACAATAAGTGGTAAACAATTGGTAAATAAGACGATAAGTGGTAAACAATTGGTAAACTGTAAGATAACAAGTGGTAAACAATTGGTAAACTGTAAGGCAATAAGTGGTAAACAATTGGTAAACTGTAAGATAACAAGTGGTAAACAATTGGTAAACTGTAAGGCAATAAGTGGTAAACAGTTTGTTAACTGAATGACAATAAGTGGTAAACAGTTTGTAAACTGAATGACAATACGTGGTAACCAGTCTGTAAACTGTAAGGCAATAAGTGGTAAACAATTGGCAAATAAGACGATAAGTGGTAAACAATTGGTAAACTGTAAGGCAATAAGTGGTAAACAATTGGTAAACTGTAAGGCAATAAGTGGTAAACAGTTTGTTAACTGAATGACAATAAGTGGTAAACAGTTTGTAAACTGAATGACAATAAGTGGTAACCAGTCTGTAAACTGTAAGACAATAAGTGGTAAACAATTGGCAAATAAGACGATAAGTGGTAAACAATTGGTAAACTGTAAGGCAATAAGTGGTAAACAATTGGTAAACTGTAAGGCAATAAGTGGTAAACAGTTTGTAAACTGAATGACAATAAGTGGTAAACAATTGGTGAATAAGACGATAAGTGGTAAACAATTGGTAAACTGTAAGATAACAAGTGGTAAACAATTGGTAAACTGTAAGGCAATAAGTGGTAAACAGTTTGTTAACTGAATGACAATAAGTGGTAAACAGTTTGTAAACTGAATGACAATAAGTGGTAAACAATTGGTAAATAAGACGATAAGTGGTAAACAATTAAACTGTAAGACAATAAGTGGTAAACAGTGTGTAAACTGAATGACAATAAGTGTTAAACAGTTTGTTAACTAAATGACAATAAGTGGTAAACAATTGGTAAATAAGACGATAAGTGGTAAACAATTGGTAAACTGTAATATAATAATTGGTAACCAGTTGGTAAACTGTAAGACAATAAGTGGTAAACATTTGTAAACTGAATGTCAATAAGTGGTAAACAGTTTGTAAACTGAATGATGACAATAAGTGACAAACTATTGGTAAATAAGACGATAAGTGGTAAACAATTGGTAAACTGTAAGATAACAAGTGGTAAACAATTGGTAAACTGTAAGGCAATAAGTGGTAAACAATTGGGAAACTGTAAGATAATAACCAGCGGTAAACACTAAACAGCTGGTATATAAACTGTAATATAATAATTGGTAACCAGTTGGTAAACTGTAAGACAATAAGTGGTAAACATTTGTAAACTGAATGTCAATAAGTGGTAAACAGTTTGTAAACTGAATGATGACAATAAGTGACAAACAATTGGTAAATAAGACGATAAGTGGTAAACAATTGGTAAACTGAAAGATAACAAGTGGTAAACAATTGGTAAACTGTAAGGCAATAAGTGGTAAACAATTGGGAAACTGTAAGATAATAACCAGCGGTAAACACTAAACAGCTGGTATATAAACTGTAATATAATAATTGGTAACCAGTTGGTAAACTGTAAGACAATAAGTGGTAAACATTTGTAAACTGAATGTCAATAAGTGGTAAACAGTTTGTAAACTGAATGATGACAATAAGTGACAAACAATTGGTAAATAAGACGATAAGTGGTAGACAGTTGGTAAACTGTAAGACAAAGATATCAAAGTGAATAGTAAAGAGATTTAAAATTTAAAACGCGATTTAAAACCTTCGTAATATCTACCTGGTTTAAAGTGAATCAGCGCTGTTCTGTTCGTGCAGGTGCCTTCCGGGAATATAACCAGCTGGGACCACCCGCTGTCTGGCTGGGCTCTGGCCCGGATCTCGTTGACTGTAGACCGTCTGGAGTCAGGGTCATCTCGACGTACAAGAACAGGTTGGGTGAACTTAACCAGAGCTGTGCGGGGTGAAATATCAACGCGAAAAACATAAACAATCAAATAGTGATAACTATCCCAGTATATACATTAAAGCACAACAAAATAAGTAAAAAATAATGGCCAAAGGACTTATTATACTTATAGGACGTGATAAGTTTGACAGGAGTAAGTCAGCGCTACTAGCATCGTAGTGAGTACTAATAGGACCGCATTAAGGGGGACAATAGACAATGGGGTGGAGGTGTAATACAATAACTGCATACTTAATTAATACAATTAGCTAAAGATAATTCAACATTACATAATGGTTTACAGAAATATGACGGACCCCTTGTTAACAAACGTAACCTACCTTATCACCGTAACCAAGTGAATCACACAATAGAGAAATTAAATAAAGGGACAAACAACGGTATAATTGAAAACGTAGTGCTCCAATAGGACATGCGCGTGCATAGCTAGGGGGATGTATCTCCTAAAGATATTGCCAAAGGAGAATAATTTTACAATTGATTAACACGAAAAATTAACTTTTCTTATTTTTTTAAGAATGCACGTACAACATCGCGCTTTTAAGTTACTACAATCACAATAAAATTCGGAATTATGTAGAAAGATAATATTTAGAATGTAAAACGATCAATATTCCTAATGGGATCATGATCTGATTGTCAAAACAAGATTATAGTGTTGGTTGAGATTATGAGTGTTAGTGGAGGTGAAGTGGTAAGGTGATTGTAGAATGGAGTTACTGGGATGGGTTGTGGGCTCATTAGCATTTTACAAAAATTCAGGATCATGATTGATGCGATATGGTTATGGGGGTACTGAAGGGTGGTCGAAAAAAATAGTTTGGAAATGCCGTTGGACGCCACCCCTCAGAATGTGCCATGCGATAAAGTCGATTCCAATTATATTTTAGCCTATTTATTTATTTATAGCCGATTTTCCTATTTTAAATGCCACAGAATATTTTCCTATCATAATCCCATAATAAGGGTTGAATGATTTCGAAAAATATATTGCACAATATATATCCACCCCGCCCAACCTTACATGCTCAAATGGATTACAACATCTTTGCAATATAGGAGTGTTATGAATTGGTCATCACCCCCCCCCCCCCCCCCCCCCCCCCTGACACGTGTGTGTGCTGTGTGTCGTTTTAAGTTACCCCGACTACCGCCAGCAACTCGGTGATTGCACTTCTAACAAGGAATGAATTTGCCTCAACGACACCCGAAGCAGTTCTAGTTGGCCCCAAATCCCATGCGAGACCCTGTCGATAACATTAGGAGGGGACATTGGGACAACGAAACGATGGTGGTGTGGACAACATGGCAATCTTCATTGATTTTTTGCATCGCTTATGTTTCACCATTTATAAAATTTTGAGAGGGGGTGGGGGGGGGGGGGGGGGTAGCACATTGGAACATTCAAAATTCCTTTTACGCCATCCTATTGTGTGGTTGCGTGGGATTGAAGCCAGTGTAAGAATATGAGTAATGTCAGTTATGAATGAGTGTCTGGAATGGAGAGTAGTGCAGTTGTGTGAGTATCGACAGCACATTTAGTGTGAAGGTGCGGTGGAATATACACTACAGATAAAATATACATCATATTAATCGGTTATAAAATAAAAACTAAGATCTGTATAATAAAACTTTCGATTAGTGTGATGTCTGAGTGCAAAATGAGGAGACATGGTGGTGACGAATAGGTGTCGTATCGGGCTGCACCTACGTCCTATGATAGGAGCGTCCCTATTCTCCGCTTTAGACACACCATTGGGAAGACCCGCGCAGAATGACAGCATGGCGTCGGCGTGGGTGCTGTGGGGGGCGGCCACCAGTAGTGGGGCCGCCCCGACGGGAGCCTGCTGTCCCACTGCGGTCACGTTGAAACCCAGACAATAGTAGGAGGACCGACACATAAAGGCCACGGCAGACCGCATACCACTGCATGCAAAACGTGTTGATATTATAGTATTTTAGTTAAATAGTAAACTATACAAAAGAAAGTAGGTAGAATCTCTACCACCTGGGATATAGTTAATATTTAAATAATGTTGCCGCTGACATGCTTTTTTTTCCAACTGCTTCTCAAACAGTAATTTCAATTCAACCTCCACTGCCAATAGTTTGTATGTTGTATTCTATTTACGTATTTAAGGCGAAGACACTACCGGTACTTGTAAAGTATCCATCAAACATCAGATTAGGTATCGCCAATCGCACCAACACCCAGCCGTTCGATTCCGCAGAGCAACGCGTTATTGTCTATCCATGCGCCACAACCACCGACCGTAGCCTCCCTGACCAACCAACCTACCCCCAAACAACGGCACCTCGGCAGCCGTATCCTTGGCAACCGGAGAAGGCAACTGGTAGTCCAAAACAAAGAGCACGTAGTCTGTGAAACTCGTGTGCGGAGCGACCGCTAGCACGGCTGCCTCGCAGGGACTACAGCGTTGGCCCTTGACACTAACCCGCATACCCGCTGCCATGTACACTGCACGAAATGCAGTGATAGCCAAAATGTTGCAAATACACCGCCGAAAGCTGCGAAATACGATAAAGTCAGATAATAACATATTTCTGATAGATGAACTTACGTGCCCGGGTCACCGGTGGAAACATATCAATGGGGGGAGGTTGAGACTGATCTATTATCGAATGACCGAGAGAAAATTTAGTTGCCAATATTTCAGCCAATATATTATAGATTGCAAAACAAACAATAATATAAATACAGGCCTTCATCAGGGCATACGGAGATTACTCACAAATGTAAAAAACTAGACTACTGTCAACCAGCTACCGGTACTACTTACTACAAATGAAGTGGCTGAAATATTGGCAACTAAATTTTCTCTCGGTCATTCGATAATAGATCAGTCTCAACCTCCCCCCATTAATAACATATTTCCCTCACGCCGAACTGAAACTATAACATTCCAATAGCTTACAGTTTGAGTCGGGAAAAAGAGACGGATTACCGTACCTACAATTAAAGTACAATCTCGTAGAAGTTAGGACAATTCCGACCCGGACAATTCCGACCCATTCAGAGATCCAATGAAATTTTCATGGGTCGGAATTGTCTGGGTCGGAATTATCCGGGTCGGAAAATGCACTAAAATTACATAGCAAACGTGTCTAGAACGAAGAAATATCCATGGACACAGCAACCTTCTTATGTTGAATAATAAAACAATGTAATGTTAAATACAATTATTATTTATTATTAATATTAAATTATTTGGGTCGGAATTGTCCTATGCTGGATCCGGACAATTCCGACTCATGAAAATTTATTCGAGCTCTGAGTGCGTCGGAATTGTCCGGGTCGCAATTGTCCGTACACCAATCCAATACAGTACTTAGTATAAGTACTATTACTATTTTTAAATAATAATAAAGTATAAAGCAATTTAATGTGTATGAATTGAAATTATGATATTATAAGTTGATTAGTAGGGTGGTCATATTTAGTTATACAAGTATGATAGATAATTGAAGATTATTTTCCAAGGAAATTTTCAAGGACTTCTAGAACAGTATGTATTCAGAAATACTAGGAATAAATACTATGTTCTAGAGGTCTTTGATTCATTTCAATAACTTATTACTCATTTATGGTGTGTTGTGTAGTAGTGTATACCACTTGAGGTACTACATTGTACGAGTTGTACGATCGGCAAATCCAGTACAGGTTCAATGATATTAAAAATAAAAACAATATCCAGTTTATTATTATTAAATCTAAGGATAAATATATTCATATAAACTTAAGGGGGGGGGGGGGGTGGGGTGGTTATGGTTACCCCCTGCATGGGTCAAATTTCCGTTTGTGTTGCTTTTTTGCCTCTCCGTGATGGCTGAACTCAACAAAATTGGGTTATTGACCTAAAACACGGCGCGAGAGTTTTGAGTTGTTTTAAAGAACAATCTCCCGACTAAGTACCCTGTTAATATTGCGATGCAATAGTAATTGCAACAATAGGCATGATAGTTACCGGTTACCGGTACTCTCACATTAATAACTCACTTGCGCCATCCTAGGAACGGCCTAGCAAGGTCCTTCTCGGTTAATCCGTACAGAGTCAGGTGTACAAACCCCCAGGAAACTAGAGCGCATGCCATCAGCATCCCTATCCGTATTGGTGCTAACGTCGCGGATAGCAATGCAATCTAAGAATTAATAAAATAGTCAAATAGTAAGAAGTAACGGAATAATTAATTTAATGTATTGGATTGTGGAAGCAAGAAAACTGGAAATTATATGGAAAAAATAAAAAACTAAAAATAGCATGAGACCCATACGTTGCATGCAATAAGTGATGAAACTCAGCTGGTCGGTAGGTTATCAAGAGATCTGACGCCGCTGACGGGAGACAGTAAAGAATGTTTCCAAATTGAGGGAAAAATATAAAAACCAAGGGGTAGTTGCTAGTTGGTAGTTCCAAATTTAATAATTTAAATATCAAATTACTTTCATGTTAAACATAATTCCGATGTCAGAATGTCACCCAATGTTAAGGCATTATATTACCCCCTACTATTCCCTTACGCACGGTACTGCGGTATACAGTATATCCTGATATCTGTATATTCCAGTAGTGCAGTTCCTGCAGTGCCAGAGTGTGGTACCAGTGGGAATATGAAACATGTGTCATCTTCAGATCTTACAAGTATCAGTGTATTAGGCCTAGGTACTGTATTATGGTTGTAAGCCTATGGCACATCTTACCCGTTACCCTTACCTGCTTACCTTAACCCTATCATATATAGTGAACTCGGGTTCGCATAAGAAAGGATTGATTACGGCTGGTAATTTGAAATCTTCACGTCTCTTCAAGAATGGTTGACAACAATTCAAACGACAATATGTCATTTCTCGAATTGCCTGCATATCCATTATATCAGTATACCGGTATCTAAAATTATAAAACGTGTGCCGGCCCCGCCCCGGTCGCAAAAAAAAGTAATAGGATATACCACCGTCTAACCGTAGTCAACGCAGTACTGCAGTACAGCAGTATAGCCAGGTAGCAATACTGCAATATGCAATACCCTTAAGGCAGTAAGGCCTAATGCAGAATACGCCTATGTACCATTACTACATACAGTATAAAGAAAGGACTACTGACTGACTGAAGCAGGGTTGAGCACAGTGGCAGCATAATGATGGTGGTGACAGATGGGAGGCCATGAGGGGTGCATGTAAAGAGCGGACTGCGGACTGCGGACTACGGACTGCGGATTGTCAATTAAAAGCCCAAATATGCGCGGTCAATTTGAATTATAGCATTATAATGTAAGAATCCGCTCTTTGTTGTCTGGACAAACGGCGGACTGAAGCCAGAAAATTTTAACCTGATTGGCTCAATCATTTACATAGGCCCAAAGGGAACTTTCCTGAATCCTCTTATTGGCTTAAATGTTTTCATTGTGACACAGAGATGGCAACCTATTATTTTGAAAACCTATTATGTAGGCAATAGGAAGAACTCTTGAACTTTCAATAAAATCTCTCAGGTTAAGGCCGGTTCACTCTTTTAAGCATGATTCATTCGTAACTCTACTTTGGATGAAGACTTTGGGACTACTGTAGTATGTACTTCTGCTGCCGAAGCAGAGTTATGCTTATTGCTTAAAGGTGTGAACCGCGACCTTATAAGATATTCCTTGTTTGCTTGTTACTTTAATTAAAAGTTTTTACGTTGGGGTTGTCCAAAAAAAAGGGGGGGGGGAGGTTTGCTCGTACTGCCACTATTGTCTCTGTTAGTTGAAACAAAATTGGAACATAATTGAAACATATTAGTCGTACATAAACATACTAGTAGTGAAACGTTATTTTTCCAAGATTGACCGACTAGCGTTCAAACATTTCCGACGATGACAACGACAGACGGGTCCACCACTTCTACCCATATGCTAAGGCTCACCTGGACTTACGTTGCTCGCCCCACAGTTAATCGCCCATGTGAAGAATACCAGGATTTCACTTTTCGGTCGACTTTTTTTGGAATTTTATATATGAAGATTTTTTATTTTTTTTAATTTATCTTTATTAAGTGTTTTATATCGCTTATTTCTGTCTTATAACCTGTACATATTATACTAATTTGTTTATTGTG
>JAUCBJ010006012.1:0-43746 GCA_032718475.1 Nemertoderma westbladi | reverse complement strand
TGGGTAGTCCTACTTCTCATTATCAGTTAGAGGCCTCGGCTTCATGGCCAGTAGTGATACCGGTACTACGGTACTGTATAGTGAGGGTTGTCTTGTATGAAACTGTGCCGTAGTACCGGTACGGAACTGTACTGTCGCACTGCATTCAATATGACCGGGTAATTCGGTTCATGTTACCAGATTACTTCATTATAGGCTAAGCAAAACCAGATATTTTATAAGCCTATTGCACATATTGCATGTAAATAATTAGTAATTAGGTTCTAAGAAAATTGTGTGTGTTAAACATGCATGTGGGTTAAACTCATCAACGTTGACTCAATCTAATTAAACCTTTACTGAATCCTTAAAGTGCTGCGTCTTAGATTCCGATACAACAGGCCCTACATATTGCAGTTTCACTGGGGTAACTAAGTTGAGAAAATGGCGCAGAGGGAATTACAATGTTTGGATGACGCTATGAATTATTTCGCTTTCGAAAAACCTCTTAAACCGTCAGATGTGTCAGCTGATCTGAACTCTTGTTACAACATGAAATATTACCCTGAACTGCATACGTTGATCAATGAGGAATGGTCGAAACGTATTGCGGTGCTCCCAACCTTATATAACGGAAGTAAATTCCGACTATTTGACTTTGTCTACGATCAGACTACTAATAAGCTGCACATTAAAGCGGGTTATACCGATTATAAAACATTCCAGGGTACGAATATTTCGTCTGTGAGCGCAATGTTGCGGGAACGTGGGAGCAACGATTATTCCGATCCCCAGGCGTATATATCGGACGCTATAGGCGTAAGCATTGCCATAGTAACTAGAGACGATGATGTTGTCCTTTTAGAAAGGAGCGAGAAAGTGGGAGAGGAACCAGGAATGATTTCTGTTCCGGGGGGACATATGGAACCGGATGAAATGGAAGATAAACTGAGTAAAGCATTCACATCGCAAGGATCTTCAGAGAAACTAAAGTCATCGATATTCGTAGAGGAACTATTTGAGTCAGTGATGAGGGAAGCCAGAGACGAGGTCAATGTCCCCATGGAAACTTTAAAACCTGCCCTTCTATTAGGTGTCAGTAGGAACGCTGTGCTGGGAGGCAGACCTTCCTTTGACTTCGCCACCGAATGTGGTCTCACGTCCGACGAGATTCGTTGCCGTTTCCAATCAGGCGGTCCGGAAGCGTTTGAGTCTCAGAATATCGTGTTCGTTAAGAAAGATAATTTCTGTAATTTATCCGAATCAACTGTCGGCCCTTACTGGAAGACGATGTCTTCTGGCACCAAAGCAATTGCTTCCATGTATAAAGCGCATCTAAACGCATTAAATAGATAATTACAACCCGAACTGATGTGAATTAATATGCAATATAGTAACCTCCATGAAATTTAGATTAGTTATAGGTAGAGGCGCAATAGCAATAATTTCCAATATATATTTTTTAACTTCTCATAATAATTTGTCTAGTTCACTTCAATTAACTACTGTCTTCAACATATATTTTATTTTATGATAAACTATTAAATGGACGGTTATTCAATAAAATTTACGAAATAAAATTATTATATTTTATAATCGACTCAAACATCGCCATGCTCGACCCATAAGTTAATCCTCCCGCGCATAAACTCAAATAATTTCATTGTGGCATAATAAATATGAATATGGTATAAAACTCACCAATGACCCGGTGCTGTTTTCCGAAGCTGAGATGAATTAAAAGCAACGTAATAAGCCAATACATTCTTGGAGCAGTTGTCCCCGTTGGTATTAATAAAAAGCTTTGCAAATATCCCTGGTTTGGTTAGCTGGAGCAATCTCTGAACTTATTCCACGACATAGCAACGTCCGCATTGTGTTCGGGCTATTAATATTGTTGCTATATTTGACGATCAAGTATACCAAGTTGCCTACAGACAGACACACAAAACGAACACAGTGAAATACATAGTACGGTAAATGTAACGACATGTTTTGCTGCAATCACATTCCACCACTAATGCACAGCTTCAGATTACTCTCCAGCAATAAATAGCTCAGCAGTGAGTCAGTGACTGTCACTCTATTGTCAGGCTAAGTAATTTTATAACATACAAACATTATATCCCTGGTCGCTTCAATTAATTGGCTTCCCGTCCGCGACGAAAAGTAAAGTAAGGTCAAGGTCCATCCATCTATTGGAAGGGGGTGGTTGGTTTTGTGTAGTTAGAAGTTTATTTTAACCGGGATAATGCTTGTTTCTGAAAACAAAGAAGTCACTATACCTTTACGAGTAAGGGGGGGGGGGGGGGGGGGGGGGGGGGTTGGTACCTCGTCACAAAAACGTATTTAAAAATACGTCTTTTAGTGTATTTCCCTCCTGTTTCTATTATTGGGTAGTACCAGGTTACAGTGATGTGTTCTTAACCTAACCAAAACATTAAACTATTTTCCCACTATTTGCGCTTTTGGGGCCCTTATTTATCTCCATGAATACCACCTTAATTAGATTTAAAGAACTGACGAGTTTTACAAAATTCAAACTGTTTTACAACTAATTTTTCTCAGAGGGGGCTTCTCAAATCATGACAAAATTTTACCTTAGTTTTTGCACTCGATAAAGACATAAAGAAAACTGTCGGATACGATTATTTCGTCTGCGCAAAATCCCAACAACGTATTCTTGCTACAAGGCGGAAAGGAACAAGTCAAGGATATAACGTATCCGGCGTGTAATTGTAAGTGTGTTCCATCTGACTAGCCACCCACCCCCTCACCCAAGTTGGATGACCCAACCACCAAACTACAGAGCACCTAAATTCAATGCGAATTGTTATCTATCACTCTACCATTCTTGTCAAAGAACGACAAATGACTCAAATAGGCCTTCTTATTTATTATACACACCACGACAGCACTCAAATAAAATTTATATTGCAGCAGAAGAACAATGGAAGTACTGCGAGAGACAAGTCGCGTCTCGAATATCAAACTGTTTCAAGGTGATCGCCACAGAATCCTGGACTCCAATTCATTATATATTTGTGTTTCGATTAATCTCGGCTGTCACTGTGGGCAGCGTTGGATCCCTAATCTTGGAACCCTGCCGCTTATAATATTAGTCCGCGACCACGATTGATTAATGAGACACCGCCCCAAGCGCATTATCAGTTACCCGAGGAAAAAGTAATAAGTCCAATCGCAAATTTCTCTGTAGTCTCTGCCAGTCGCCTGAGATAAATGTGGGCGATTTTAAGCGGATAAAACCTCATCGGCTAAACTGAATGAATGCCTCGCCCATTCCTATCAAATGGTTACTTCGCGCTGTGCTTAGGTGTAAGTACGTATCTGCGTATTATTTTATTAATTCATTTGTAACCATCGGTATTTTACAGATGTTTTTTTTTATAACTGGAACTCTAGAAAGGAATTTATACCAATATATATATAAAATAATTATGTACACAGAAAAAGTAATCACATTATTTTATTGGTGTTAAGAAAACGGTATATCGATTTGACTTCATGTTTTCGTGTGCTGCCTGATGGCCATATTTCTACGCTCTAAATTTTATTTTTTTAAATATCACCGTGGTTTGTTTCTTTTCTTTTATTAAATATCGGCCATTTTTTTTTATTAAATATTAATGCCAAAATCAAGAAGTTTTGACTGGGCTAATTTAACTATCTACATTTGTGTGAAAAGGGCACTACGCAGCGTTTAGGACCCTTGTATATTTATGTAAACCTCCCTCGCTGCACTCGCTCGGTACATCAAAACACTCGGGTCATAACACTGAAAAGTGCTAATTTTCGCACAATTATGTAAATAGTTTAATCAGCCCAGTCAAAAACAATTTATTTTGGCATTTATAGAATATAAATATGGTTGGTTGCCAGGAAGCCAGACACCCTTTCGTCGTAACCATTGGACGCAATAAAAGTAATGGAGATGGGCGGACATTATAGCTCTAGATAAAGCCAGATTACATCGTAACTAACTCACTGTCAACATTAACTAATGGTTTTAAGTGATGTTGACGTTAGGAATTCAAAATAATATCAAAAACCTGTTCGCAAATGGTATAATTAGAATATTTATTATATTAAAGTTCGATTATGTAGCAGAATGGCCTTAGTGACTTCGCGGCTGCATTATAGATGATGCGAAATTGAATCAAACGCTATCGATTAGTCTTTGCTTCTTAATAATAATATGCGACAGTGTTTGGTTGGAGAAATATTGGGAAAAATGGTAGGCATAGATAGATTCACACATTATGGTAGATCTATCATAACATACTGAACTTTATTCATTATATCGCTCGAGGTGTAATATTGATAAAATAAAAAGATAACGTCATAACACAATTTAAAGGTGAAACATACTCATATGCGCTGAACGTTCGAAATATTGATTAGGAATAGCGTGCTACGAAACCCATGAATGAAATATCGACATAAAATATATCCAAATAAATGAAGTTTTCGTTTTATTAAACTAAACACCGCATTATAGTTTTATAAGTAAAGTATTGCACGTGATACGTATTACTTACTATCGTAGATTCAGTTTGTAATAGCAAACTAAAATAATAATGACTGTCCAATAATTAGCGCGTCAGTTTTCGAAGCCGAATAGTTTTATGGTACCTGTATCTCTGTCTTTATCATCGCACGCATAAGCGAGCAAGAGTTTCTTCGGGTGCCAGGCAACGGTCAACGTAGGACTCTCGCACGGCACCTCGGCTACTTTATCCCCAGTGTTAACCAAGGCGACATCAATGACAAGATCCTCTGAACCGCTGGCGAGCAGCTGCCCGTCGTAGCTGAAACTGAGAGTCCGGATAGGCCAGTCCAGTCTGGAGAGCATCCGGATGCAAGCCAGTTCGGACACGTCCCAGATGGACACAAGGGCGTCTGCTGAGCCGACGGCAAAGTAAGAACCACTGGGATCAAAGTCTATACAGATACAGGAGGCAGTGTGACCCTTCAACGAATTAACAACCTTATTCTCCGCTATATTTACAACATTAATAGTCCCGGAACCGGTAGTTAGGTACAACTGATCGCATTCCTTATTAAACGCGATCTCATTAACTTCGTACTTAAACTGCTGATCCGATCGGACTACCGCTTTCCTCGCGTCTATAAGAGACACTAGATCTTCTTTGTTTCCAACTGCGATTGTATTACCGTCAGGACTCCAGCTGATGTTAATATTTTCTCCCTTTGTAGTGATACAATGGACACTTTTTTGGGTCCGAGTATCGAATATTCGAACTGTTTTATCAGCGGAAGCGCTTGCGAGTGAGTCTGAGTGGCTGGGGTGCCAGACCAGCTGGTCTACACTGCCGGTGTGTCCGTGGAAGGTCTTCTCGCGCAGTAGTCTGTCTCTGTCCAAGGCGAACACGCATACGGATTTATCAAAGGAACCCGAGGCGAGTCGGCGTCCGTCGCAGCTCCAGGATACCGAGTGAACCTTGGCGTCGTGGTTACGGATATCTCGGGTTTTATTATGCGTCTCGAAGTGGTGGGTTATGTGATCGAGGTACTGCTGAACTCCTCCCACATCAGCCATAACAATCAATCAACAACAACAACGTTGTATAAGTCGTCGAAGTCGGCAACATAAAAATTAGAGAACGATACCAATATGCAATATTACCGGTATATCTGATCCTGCCTGAGATGAGGTGAGGCTGTCCACAGCTGTCAGCTGTGAGGGTGAGGAGTTGAGGACTGCGGTGCTGGATGAATGAATAGTACTTGTTAGTTGTAAACTTACAGTCGAACGTTGTACCGGTAGTACAATATGTTTTACAGTTTTAGTGCAGCAGCAGCAGTGTGCAGTGTGCAGTGTTGAAATAGAAATCATAAATAGTCAGGTACCGGAAGGCCTATAGTACTGTAGTAGTCAGATACAGCGTACCGGTAGTGTTAGTATGTTAGTGTACATACCATACCCCAGGAGACAAGGGGGGGGGGGGGGGGGGGGGGGGAAACTCGACGCAAAACCCGCCTTGGCGAATTAATATCTCGCCTCAATGTTAAATTCTCAATTTAGGGAAAGGAGCAGGTTACAGTAGCACGTTATTTTAACCAAAACAATAAACTAAACACAATAGAACAGGTTACAGTTTTATTATTGAGAGTTATCAGCTGTTATTTGTGTCGAATTTCCCCTGGAGTGGGATGAATTTTTATGGCGTCCAGTTTCCCCCCTATCTGCACCCCAGTTGTTCAACCTTATATAGTTTTGTTGGTTTGGTGAGACAGGGGGGGGGGGGGGGGGGGGGGGGGGCAACTGGACGCAAAACCCGCCTTGGCGAATTAATATCCCGCCTCAATGTTAAATTCTCAATTTAGGGAAAGGAGCAGGTTACAGTGGGACGTTATTTTAACCAAAACAATAAACTAAGCACAATAGAACAGGTTACAGTTTTATTTTTGAGAATAATTAGCTGTTATTTGCGTCGAATTTCCCCTGGAGTGGGATGAATTTTTATTGCGTCCAGTTTTCCACCCCTTATCTGGGTTTGGTATACTACTGTTGGAAAGCTGACAATGCCAGGATTCCAAATATGTAACACAATCTGAATTTCGTCGTAAAAATAGCGGAGATATGCGCGTTCAAATGTTGCATGGTTTTGCATCTGCGCGTGGCTATTTTATTATATTTAATAATAATACACCATTATTCGGGAAGAATTTGTTAATGTATGATTATCTTATGATGTAAAGAGGTATTATTATTATTATTATTATTATTATTAACATGCACATTACAGATATAATTAAATGTAGTGGCACAAAACACACAAAAAAAGAGAGAACTAACTACAGTAAAGCACAAGCGTAACATTAGGAAGATGGGACAAAATTTAATAATGAAATAATATAAGTCTTGGTGAAACCACTAACAAATTGTTCACCGTAAATAACCGAAATCAATTCGCGACAGAGACTAATCTTATAAATATCATCTTCGTTAAGCACAGCATAATGTAATTTAGATACTTCTGCCGGAGAAAGCATCTCAATGTCAGATAAACAACATTCATTAGCAATGCACCGCAAATTGTGGCCCAATAAACAACGGGAATCCTTGAAAAATAGTGTACCCAAAAAACGTATAGGTAGTTTATTAAAACAAATAAGACGTTTCGCAAATATAACAATCCGCTTAAGCAACATGATTTTTGGGTGAGGAAAATCAACAATACCTTCAACTATGTAACGATGAGCATTTAAAGGGTAGCCCGCACACAATTCTGACGTTACAATTCCAACCGTGTAAATCTTATTACATTCGGGTGACCAGAGATCCCATAGTATTTCGCTATAAAAACTAATAGCAAGAGATCTCTGTATGTCGGAGCAATTGCAGAGGTGAAGCAAAATGAAATTCATTCGTCAGCCCAGATAATTTTCCAAAAGTCCCTCTTTTTTGTAGTATGTCCCTCGAGAAATCACCTTTAAAAAACAAGGTGACACCAAGATGTTTAGCTTGTTCAACCCAAGGTAAAACTATTCAATTTACTACGATCCGAGCAGCTGGAGGATCCCAGGTAAAACCAAATGGAATACACTTGGTTTTACATTTCATAACATTAGAATTAATAGGCCTACTAATCTTAAGTTTCCTTACAAAAATTTGAACAAATTTCCACCATAAATTGTAAACCTTTAACCGATGGACAAAGTAAAAGCACATCATCTGCATATACTAAACACCCAAAATAGTGCAAACCAATATGACAACCAATCTTTGAATCCCTAAGTCGCAAAATTAATATATTTATAACAATACAGAACAGGGTCGGAGAAATTATCGAGCCCTGTCTTACACCATTCGAAACAGAAAAAACATCTGACTTATAATTATTCCAACGTGCAAATCCGGCTTGGTTCCGATAAATGAAAAATAGACAACGTAAAAAAAGCACATTGAAACCCTTTTTAATTAATTCTAAAAATAATTGTTTCCACTGAACCAAATCAAAAGCCTTTGTAAAATCGATCAGACAACTATATTGAAGTATTATTCCGCATATAATAATTCACCACCTCACTATAGCAGTCCATGTACACATAGTAGTACTGAGTTAGACATGAAACCAAACTGTAAGTCATCTAACTTTAATTTATGACCCTCTGATAATATCATAACCCACTCAAATAGTTTTAATAATAATGATGATATGGCATAATAGCCCTATAGTTATCCTATAGTCACCAGCCTTGTCCTTAATAAGCGGAACAAAGGCAACTGACAATAAACACCTTGAAATTAGACCATGCAATAAAAAGGAATTAAACATGTACACAAATTATCTTCCAAATGTGATCCACCGTGTATTAATCAGTCTGAATCAAAAGAAAACTCAACATCAGACTTATTGCACCTAATCTCTACTAATATAAATTTTAGACTCGAAGTCCATTTTCTCTGCAATTTTACTTTCAATTACCGAAAATTCAACCCCATTTACATTACCCTCGTTTTGGTTATATAGAATGTTATACACATCAGCAAACTTGTTTGCTATTTTCTGAGGGTCCGACTCTCCCTCAACGCAGTCACTAATTAGGTACCACTTTGTGGCAGTTCTCTTGCTGCAGAATCAATAGCATGTAACAAATATAAAGTATACCGTCCCAAACATTTTCTATCATAGCCTCGTTTAACTTTGCCACTAGGCGGCACAAGTGCCGCCCAGTTGAATCAATTTGCCGCCCAGTCACAGCCAGAGTGCCTTCCTAATATATTATATCTGGACTAGCCTCAGCCAGCGACCAATCTAATATGTATCAATCCCAGTAAAGTACCTACATAAACTTCTAAAGGAATAAGTGATTGACAGCACAGAGACTTCAATGGGTGATAGCCATAGTACAGTAGTAGTAGTAGTAGTGGAGGGATGAGTCAGTGTCCAACCCAATGCGACCTTTACTAATGTTAGTAAAGGTCGCCTTTGGTCCAATCATTTTGTAGATGTCTATAGATTCCTGATAGGCTTACTGCAGTTAATTGGTGCCTCAGATAGATATTGGATAGTTCCAACTTCCAAGGCTGCTTGCTATCACCATACTTACCTGTCTGGCACCTTTAACCCCCTACCCCTGTTAAGAGTAGTCAGTTTTCAGTATATGTTACTATTAGAATTCAGGAGAGATTTAGAAGTTTATTAGTCATTATAAACTACCCCGAGACGGCAGGGCTTACATTGCATCATTGCTTTATTGGGTTGTTCTCACAAAAAGTGGCCAAAATTTTGAGAAAAAATTGTCAAATTTTTTTTTGTCAAAACCATATAAATATATACATATTTCGAGAGCTCTCGATGAGGCGATTTCGAATACACTAGTGGGCCGTTTTTTTTAGTAAAGTCGTAAGGTTTTATTCGCGAAAAACTAATGTCCACAATGTAACATTTTGTCCTTGGTGTAACGCTACTTGTTAGCCAATCAGAAGCCTTCATTTCACAGAACGCCCACAATCTAACTCGTTGTCTCGAATGTAACGCTACTTGTTAGCCAATCAGTATCCAGGATTTGACATTTAAAATATATACCAGAAATTCAACAGTCACTTTAATGTCATGTACGGATTTATTTTATATTTATACGGGTTTTTTACGGATTTATTTATCGACCCAATGGCTGAAAATAATATTTTTCAAATCAGCAAATTATTTAGTTTGTATTATTGCATACATACAATATGAATATACATACTATTGTAACACTAATTGTACAAAATAGTTAACGGAATCCTTAAAACCATCACTAACGTAATCTCTAAGTCCTTCACGTGTAACTAAGTCCTTCACGTGTAACGCCATCACTAACTTAATCTCTAAGTCCTTCACGTGTAACGCCATCCCATCACTAACGTAATCTCTAAGTCCTTCACGTGTAACTAAGTCCTTCACGTGTAACGCCATCACTAACTTAATCTCTAAGTCCTTCACGTGTAACGCCATCCCATCACTAACTTAATCTCTAAGTCCTTCACGTGTAACTAAGTCCTTCACGTGTAACGCCATCACTAACTTAATCTCTAAGTCCTTCACGTGTAACGCCATCACTAACTTAATCTCTAAGTCCTTCACGTGTAACGCCATCACTAACTTAATCTCTAAGTCCTTCACGTGTAACTAAGTCCTTCACGTGTAACGCCATCACTAACTTAATCTCTAAGTCCTTCACGTGTAACGCCATCACTAACTTAATCTCTAAGTCCTTCACGTGTAACGCCATCACTAACTTAATCTCTAAGTCCTTCACGTGTAACTAAGTCCTTCACGTGTAACGCCATCACTAACTTAATCTCTAAGTCCTTCACGTGTAACGCCATCACTAACTTTATGTCCTTCACGTGTAACGCCATCACTAACTTAATCTCTAAGTCCTTCACGTGTAACACCATCACTAAATTCAATCGAGAAGTTCTTACCGGACACAACACGCTTAATTCCGTTTGACAATTGTAATTGCATGACGATTAAGAAGTACTGTTTTAGAACCGAAATAAAGAAAGGTAAACAAACTCATGAGCTTTTCCTAAACCCTTTAGGTAGTACTAGGTAATACAGACTACAGACAGATACAATATTACTTACTACAGATAATATTACTACTACAGTAGTTTATACTAAATACTGAAAACCAGAAACCATCGACTATTGTTAATTTGACCCTGACTGCCTAATTTGTAAAAAGAAACGCCACTCGTACTACTAGGTATGTTCAGGCCCAACTACGTTACATGATGGACATGTCTCAAGTGTAACGCTATTGATTGTGACAGCGTTACATGCGTTACATGATGGACATTGAAGACATTTTTCATTAGCATGGCGTTGACTATAGTCTGTTTTGAAACTATATTAAAATCAAATATGTGATTCGATAGATCTGCGATTGCTCTTTCATATGAGCCCTCAATGGTGTCGATATGATTAGTAAAGCAAAAGTTATCGCTATTCAAAGTAGCGTTACATTGAGGACATTCCTAATGACGGTATTTTATGTAGATTTACGTTTTCGCACAACGCTCGAGTTCTAATGAACGAATTCTTATAATTTTTTTACCTGCTGATAGCTAAATAAATCGCCGTTTAGAAATATCTCACTTGGAGATGTTGTGAATAAATATAAAAAAACCATGTCATAAAAACGAGCGTTACATGGTGGACAAAATCCTAGTGACGGCGTAATTAATTGTTAGTAAATAGTAAATATATAAAATGTGAGTAGCTTCGGTTGAAAACCACCAATAGTATGTGAAAGAGCATTAAATTTGCTTTATTTTGATGTATGGTATGTGGAACCTTTGCTTTCATTGCTTTAGCTCAGAAGCCAAATATTTCAAAATAATTCAATGTGACATTTCAAAAAACATGCATTTTCGATATTTGAAATGGTGTCATTCTCTAGGTTGTGAATGGAATCTGTTGAAAATTTGCTGAAATATGAGCAGATTTCCGCTCTTCCGATTGGTATATAGGTTCATGGGGTTAAATCTGTGTCGTTTGGAAATATAACCGTGCGAATGCATGGACATTTTGACATAAAAGTTTGGCCACTTTTTGTGAGAACGACCCTATTATGTAATAAATTGGTTTTAAAAATTAAGTGTTTAACTACTTATTAGGGTTCGTCTATGTACATTTATTAATAATTTGATATAATTATAATTATAATTATAATAATACTATTATTATTTTATTAATAATAATTTATTAAGTTTTAATAATGATTTTTATGATACTGTATATTTATTTATTTATTTATGATACTGATATTATTTTTCTTATAAATTTAATTATATTATTTTTAATAAGTATATTTAGGCCCATGTGAAGAATACCAGACTTTCTGCCATTATATTTCACTTTGCAGTTACCCCCATGTGAAGAATACCAGGTTTTCACTATAACCACAGGTTTCAGAAGGGCTGAATCTAACCAAAACAATAAACTAATTATTATCTGTACAGGTTATAAGACAGAAATTAGCGCTATAAAACACTTAATAAAGATAAATTAAAAAAATACAAAATCTTCATATATAAAATTCCAATAAAAAGTCGACCGAAAAGTTAAATCCTGGAATTCTTCACATGGGCGAGTATATTTTGGCCGACAATAATTTAATTATTTATTAAATAAATAATTATTATAAGATAAAATTCAAGTCTTATAATCTAGCACTTTTACAGCTTTATATAGACAGAGGAAGTGGACGCAAATCCCATCTTGGCGGTATAGGTGCCACATTTTCTATTATAATTTAATATTTATGTAAAATAATGATTTAATTATGTTTTGTAAAATTAGTTGTTGCTTCTTATAGAAATTATACCCATTATTGTCAATAAACAATATATTACAGTATGCTTAATAGTTTTTCGTTCACACACATTAAAAATGTGTATCAAATTCCCCCCCCCCCCCCCCCCCCACTCATACAATTTGCCATGGCGAGTGACTGTGCCGCCCAGTAAAAAATTCTTAAAAGAGACTATGTTTTCTATGGTACAAAATCGCACAATGAATATCCGAACAGCTATTACAAGCACTTATCTATTGTACACGAATTCTAATTCTCTTCTAGAGATCCAATAAAATTGTCCCTCTGAGCTGCATTGGCTCGTGCATAATGAGACTTAATAGGAAAACCTGGTTCAACTGTACTTTTATTTAAATCTGTAATATAAATTTAGCAAAAATGGGTGAATGCCCTGATAAATTGGCACCAGTGTGTACTGAATCCGCCTCAAAGCAAAAATTATGTAGGGTATTATTAACTATAAAATGGTCAATGGTAGAATTTACAACTCTGTTATCACTACAATGTAAATAAGTATAATCAACGTTAATCGAATCCCAGATAGTATTTAAATTATTATCAACCAAAAACTCACGAATAATACGAAACACGGGAGAAATCTGTATTTAAATCTCCGGACCATAAGAAATTAGAACCCACATTCTCCGACAGAACATTAGAGATAACGTCAATTAAGGGCATAGTTTCGTCAGAAACTGTGTTTACGTGAATGAGTGTCAGTCGGAAAATATGAGTTTAATATAATAATATCTGAACCAGGTATCGGTAGCGACATTTTAATTCCGTGAAACCGTTTATTCTTACTACATTGTAACTTTGTTATATACTTGGTAAGTTCTTTTTTCCGCAGAATACAAAGGCCTCCAATCGGCCTACCAACATGATTAGTGTTATTATCGGAAAAATATGCCGGTATATAATGAAAATTACAATCAGGAAAAAATTGTTTCAGCTTGAAATTGCAACTTTCTAATAAAAAAGTTTAAATCTAAATTCTAAATGTTTTGTGGCAAATTAAACAAAGAACTAGATTACAGTTTAAATACGCCGTTCGCCGTTTAAAAAATGCGGAAAGCAAGATTAAGCGTGATAACCTTTTACGCGCTTCGGTTACAGGTGGCATGGATATTTTCGCACATATTCGCAAGTTAAGGGGTAACTGTAACCTAATTAGTGACTGCGTTGAGGGAGAGTCGGACCCTCAGAAAATTGCAAACAAGTTGCTGATGTGTATAACATTCTATATAACCAAAACAACGGTGTAATTAGAATCCTTGCATTGAAAGATTTCTTACAGTAATCACTATAAGAATAACCGCAGGTTCTGTAGCCTGACAACAATACTGGTTCACCCAGTAAGGAGGAGGTAGGTGAAACCATATCTCTGTTTCAAATTTCATGCAATTTTTAGAAAAAATGTGTTCTAGAAGAGAAATATTTATCAAAATTGATAACTAACACTTGTTCTATAACATTTATAAAAAGTAGAAAAAACTAGCTAGTATAAAAAACATAAAATGTGTTCTAGAACAAATTTATTTATCAAAATTGAAAGCTAACACGTGTTCTATAACATTTATAAAAAAAATAGCAAAAACTAGCTAGTATTAGAAATTATCTATTTAATCTATTACCCATTTAAATGCAATGTTAATTATTAATGTCATGGAAACATTTCTTTTTTTGTTGACAAAAAAAGTGTTCTTTTTTTGTCAAACTTGTTAACGACATTGACAAAAAAGTGACTTGCAACAATTAAAGGTAGGCCTATTTCCGCTTCCAAATTGTAAAATTTCAGCATGTCCCACAGATACGTACGCACAGTCCCACACGTCCCACGTACATGTCCCACAGTATACGATACGGTTTTCACCGTTTAACATTATCGTTACTAGAAAAAGCAATAATGTGGCGATCACCCAATGTACGATTGGCTACAACCTTAACCGTATTGACCGTAGAAAAAAAACTCATTTGCAATATTACGAACACTTCAACTTTTTAAAATTTAATCTTTTTGGACTTCCCATAGATGAGCGTTGAGTTTTTGTTGTGAAAACTATGGCCGTTGTGGGTCACTGTAACATTTTAATCACAAATTATTTATATTTGGAGTCGACTGGTTTTGTGGTTTACTTTGCTCTTTTACACAAATTTTGACAAATTTTTTTAAAATTACATCCCAAATTAAATATTCAGATATTATTCACATAGAAAATGTGGGGGGGTGGGGGGGCAGGTGGCTCTTGCCACGAAGTAAACAACAGCACGGCACAAAGTAAAATTGTGACATGTATTCAATACTGTAAATGTCAAAAGCACATTGCAGGAACATGATTGCGTATTCATTACGTTAGCCGTCGCCCGTCAGTTTATGTAATAAAGCAAGACCACCCAATACAAACTGCTCCGCCCATTCTCTCTAAAGCTAAACCGAGACCACCCGGCACCCAGTAGACTGATGGGTAGGGAGCGCAGTGCCAAATGCCTTGGCAGAGGCAAAATGCTACTGTACCATTGATTCATTTCGGAAGAAGTTCACTATAAAATCAATGGAATTCCCGCAGCATCTGTAGCAAATAATATCCGTTCGTTAATTTAACTCAAAAATTAATTACTCGCACACCCCGAACACAAACAACACCGAAAACTTACAACAAACTTGCCAAAACCAAATTGACACAATAAACTTGCCAAAACCAAATTGACACAATAAACTTAACTTGCCAAAACCAAATTGACACAATAAACTTGCCAAAACCAAATTGACACAATAAACTTAACTTGCCAAAACCAAATTGACACAATAAACTTGCCAAACCAAATTGACTTACTACAATAAACTTGCCAAAACCAAATTGCCACAATAAACTTGCCAAAACCAAATTGATACAACAAACTTGCCAAAACCAAGTTGAGGTGAAAATCAACGCAAATTACAGCATGTTACTCCCAAAAATAATAACAACTGTTGCAGCAAAACATTGTTAAAATTTGGAATATATTAAAACAAATTGACACACTGTAAGGCATATAATTACTTGAGTTCTAATCTTTGACTTCATTAAATCGTCCCTGTCTTGAAAGAACAACACTTTAAACGCCGTAATCAAAATTGTTCAGGAACGACGATTTGTTGATTATAATTCGGATTTTGGTTATTTTTTATTGTGTTTTCGACAAAAATGTTCAGCACTGTTTATACTTTCGACCTGCAATGTTAAAAATTTCATATGTGCATCTTTTACTCCACAATATTGATTTTTGTGCACAATTTGGCGCTTAAGTTGTTTTTGCTGCTATTTTCTGTTTTTTTTTTAAAACAACTTAAGTATTTCTTATGTATAACTTAAGTATTAACAGATTTGTTTTATATGAGGTCATGTATTTACATTAAATATGCTAGTATATTTTTATACATTTTGGTACTTTACCGATACCAGCATACCGGTACTCAAAACTCACCCAATGTATTAATTACACGCATACAAATATCACACAATGAAAATACGCTAAATAAGTAAAGGGTCTACAATCTACAAAATAAAAACTAATTAAGTTTGTAAGAAGCTGCCTGGGGCTGGAGCTGCTGCCTATGAATAATAAAGAATTCAAAACGCATTACGCAAAATTTACAATTGAATTTCTTCAACCGCAAAGTGAAGTGCGCAATTACTGCAACTGCAACCAATTCAATAATAAATAATATTACAAAGAATGGCAAGCGTGAAACGAATTGATCTTTATAATATTTAATGAAGTAACTTAAATACTTTATCGTTTGTTATTGACAGCCAGTATTGACGTTTTATTATAGAACCACAATTCCTAATTCTATGCTACAAATGGAAGCAAGAGTGATTATGGACTAGCGTTACAAACACTCTAATAGTACGGGAGTGAATGCCTCTGCCAGCCTAACAAATCAATCAATCCCAGCTCCCTCTATTCCATCATTCAGCTGTCCTACTAATTACTACTCTGCAGTGCCCGCTATGCGTATCATGCCACACAGCGGTTACAGGTGGAATTTTATAGAGGAAAGTTGAGGTGCCGAGATTTTACACATCATATAATTTATCACAATGTTTGTTATGTTAGTCACCTTCCTCGCAGACTTATTTTAGTGGCCATCATCGCTGCGTTATGTTAAATATGTCGGAATTATGTTAGTGATATACAGTATATTTATACAGGATATTTGTTAATGACCTTCATTCCTCGTTAACTCAATTGTTATTGTATTTTAAAAGAAAAGAGATCAAAAAGTGACTGATGTAGTCATGGTTACAGATTATTGATTGGGTATTCAATAAATGTTACAGTAATAACATGAAATGCAGTGCGTATATAAGGAGGCTATAAGAAGGCTATAATAATAATAAAATAATAGTATATAAGGAGGCTATAATAATAATAAAATAATAGTATATAAGAAGGCTATAATAATAATAAAATAATAGTATATAAGAAGGCTATAATAATAATAAAATAATAGTATATAAGAAGGCTATAATAATAATAAAATAATAGTATATAAGGAGGCTATAATAATAATAAAATAATAGTATATAAGGAGGCTATAATAATAATAAAATAATAGTATATAAGAAGGCTATAATAATAATAAAATAATAGTATATAAGGAGGCTATAATAATAATAAAATAATAGTATATAAGGAAGCTATAATAATAATAAAATAATAGTATATAAGGAAGCTATAATAATAATAAAATAATGGTATATAAGGAGGCTATAAGAAGGCTATAATAATAATAAAATAATAGTATATAAGGAAGCTATAATAATAATAAAATAATAGTATATAAGGAAGCTATAATAATAATAAAATAATAGTATATAAGGAAGCTATAATAATAATAAAATAATAGTATATAAGGAGGCTATAAGGAGGCTATAATAATAATAAAATAATAGTATATAAGGAGGCTATAATAATAATAAAATAATAGTATATAAGGAAGCTATAATAATAATAAAATAATAGTATATAAGGAAGCTATAATAATAATAAAATAATAGTATATAAGGAAGCTATAATAATAATAAAATAATAGTATATACGGAAGCTATAATAATAATAAAATAATAGTATATAAGGAGGCTATAATAATAATAAAATAATAGTATATAAGGAGGCTATAATAATAATAAAATAATAGTATATAAGGAGGCTATAATAATAATAAAATAATAGTATATAAGGAAGCTATAATAATAATAAAATAATAGTATATAAGGAGGCTATAATAATAATAAAATAATAGTATATAAGGAAGCTATAATAATAATAAAATAATAGTATATAAGGAGGCTATAATAATAATAAAATAATAGTATATAAGGAGGCTATAATAATAATAAAATAATAGTATATAAGGAGGCTATAATAATAATAAAATAATAGTATATAAGGAAGCTATAATAATAATAAAATAATAGTATATAAGGAGGCTATAATAATAAAATAATAGTATATAAGGAGGCTATAATAATAATAAAATAATAGTATATAAGGAGGCTATAATAATAATAAAATAATAGTATATAAGGAGGCTATAATAATAATAAAATAATAGTATATAAGGAAGCTATAATAATAATAAAATAATAGTATAATAAGGAAGCTATAATAATAATATAATAATAGTATATAAGGAGGCTATAATAATAATAAAATAATAGTATATAAGGAGGCTATAATAATAATAAAATAATAGTATATAAGGAGGCTATAATAATAATAAAATAATAGTATATAAGGAGGCTATAATAATAATAAAATAATAGTATATAAGGAGGCTATAATAATAATACAATAATAGTATATAAGGAGGCTATAATAATAATAAAATAATAGTATATAAGGAGGCTATAATAATAATAAAATAATAGTATATAAGGAAGCTATAATAATAATAAAATAATAGTATATAAGGAGGCTATAATAATAATAAAATAATAGTATATAAGGAGGCTATAATAATAATACAATAATAGTATATAAGGAGGCTATAATAATAATAAAATAATAGTATATAAGGAGGCTATAATAATAATAAAATAATAGTATATAAGGAAGCTATAATAATAATAAAATAATAGTATATAAGGAAGCTATAATAATAATAAAATAATAGTATATAAGGAAGCTATAATAATAATAAAATAATAGTATATAAGGAAGCTATAATAATAATAAAATAATAGTATATAAGGAGGCTATAATAATAATAAAATAATAGTATATAAGGAGGCTATAATAATAATAAAATAATAGTATATAAGGAGGCTATAATAATAATAAAATAATAGTATATAAGGAGGCTATAATAATAATAAAATAATAGTATATAAGGAGGCTATAATAATAATAAAATAATAGTATATAAGGAGGCTATAATAATAATAAAATAATAGTATATAAGGAGGCTATAATAATAATAAAATAATAGTATATAAGGAGGCTATAATAATAATAAAATAATAGTATATAAGGAGGCTATAATAATAATAAAATAATAGTATATAAGGAGGCTATAATAATAATACAATAATAGTATATAAGGAGGCTATAATAATAATAAAATAATAGTATATAAGGAGGCTATAATAATAATAAAATAATAGTATATAAGGAAGCTATAATAATAATAAAATAATAGTATATAAGGAAGCTATAATAATAATAAAATAATAGTATATAAGGAAGCTATAATAATAATAAAATAATAGTATATAAGGAAGCTATAATAATAATAAAATAATAGTATATAAGGAGGCTATAATAATAATAAAATAATAGTATATAAGGAAGCTATAATAATAATAAAATAATAGTATATAAGGAAGCTATAATAATAATAAAATAATAGTATATAAGGAAGCTATAATAATAATAAAATAATAGTATATAAGGAGGCTATAATAATAATAAAATAATAGTATATAAGGAGGCTATAATAATAATAAAATAATAGTATATAAGGAGGCTATAATAATAATAAAATAATAGTATATAAGGAGGCTATAATAATAATAAAATAATAGTATATAAGGAGGCTATAATAATAATAAAATAATAGTATATAAGGAGGCTATAATAATAATAAAATAATAGTATATAAGGAAGCTATAATAATAATAAAATAATAGTATATAAGGAGGCTATAATAATAATAAAATAATAGTATATAAGGAGGCTATAATAATAATAAAATAATAGTATATAAGGAAGCTATAATAATAATAAAATAATAGTATAATAAGGAAGCTATAATAATAATAAAATAATAGTATATAAGGAAGCTATAATAATAATAAAATAATAGTATATAAGGAGGCTATAATAATAATAAAATAATAGTATATAAGGAGGCTATAATAATAATAAAATAATAGTATATAAGGAAGCTATAATAATAATAAAATAATAGTATATAAGGAGGCTATAATAATAATAAAATAATAGTATATAAGGAGGCTATAATAATAATAAAATAATAGTATATAAGGAAGCTATAATGATAATAAAATAATAGTATATAAGGAAGCTATAATAATAATAATAAAATAATAGTATATACTGAAGTCCCATAAAATAATTTTAAAATTGTGATAAATGTCAAAGTGAATAAGTCATATAGAAAGCATTGAAGGGAAATGCAAGTATAGCCCCATATAGGCCTACTGTATCTTTGACAGTACAATTGTAGTTGAAAAATAATAACCCGAGTATCGGGCGTACAACAGACTCGCAACCCGCCCTGGTACGATTGGTTAATCAAGATAACGTTATGTTAGGTAGTGATATAATCCTTGCGTATTTCGACAACTATTTAGTGGCTACGTTCAGCTATATGAATTAATTGGCATGAGTTGATTAATATAAAGAATCTGTGACCCGCAGATGTTAATGAATAAATAAATTGGACCAAAGGGAGTTCAATTATTAGGAATCGAAGGTTGCTTGCTGTTACAAGTCAGCACTGAGTTGAATCTGTGTTTGTTGAGTGAGTGAGTGATCAAATTCAAAATGGCTATAACGATTTTGCCAATCTTTTTCAACACTGCTAGATACGCTAAATCTAAGTTAACTCCCAAATTTTTGAGGTCAGATAGAAATGCGATGCCGTGATTGGCTAATACTGAATGAACCTCGATCAAACTCTACTAATCTAAAACGAAAATGTTTAATTCTTGCTACAGTAGGAACGTTAAAACCACTCCATCCATAGTCTCTACAGGGTGGGCGGGTCAAGGTTCAGTTTCGTAGTGGGGTCTAGGAATGGGATGCTCAAGAGCTAATATTGAACTTCGTTTAAACTCGAGTAATCTAGCCTTCCTACATTTGGAGCAAATATGCTACAGTTTATAATTTACACGAAAATATATGTTATATCTCATAATTTTTCCAAAGTAATAATACATTTTGCTGTGCTTCGTAGCATAGACCAACGGCATTATCATCAACAATACTCTGGATTTTGGGGTTCAGAAATCCATAGATTGACACCCTGAGTACTGAGTATGATACATATTTACCTACTTTTGAACATCTCCCGGGTTAGTGTCAATTCGAGTTCCATTTCTAGGTTGACGACGTGTCCCTCTCTTGGAGCCATTCTCCATGGAATCAGATACAAAGCCAAGTGTGTTTCCGGTTTCGCTTTAGTAATATACCACTAGGCCTACTTATTATAATCGGCCTGTGCATTGAAGCTGCACATTGAGATGCTATGCTGGCTTAACAAAAATATTTTTTTTCAATCCACAATTGGAATGCTCCAATGCAGCGTGCATTAAGAATGCTGTGCCGGGTCAACAAAATTGCACCGCCACAATTCCCTATCACCCATAACTTTCACGTGATTATCCGCATCTTCAAGGTCAGTGTCCTTTAGGAGGCGTCTCAAGAAAGTCATGGGCTGCTCACGATGCTTATTTTCTTCATGGGGCTGCCAAAGCATAAGATTGTGCACAGGCTGGTCTTCACGGCGAAAACAATGACCTACAAAGCGGAGGCGGCTTTGTTCTAGTATCAAGCTTGGGGGAACTAATGAGACACCTCCAATGTTATTTAGTGTCTGTTTGGTGACTGTCTGGTTGTACTTGACACAGGAACCCGTATAATTCTTGTGAATGTGCCATCGAGAGATTTGGTGTCCTCAGCAGTTAGAGCCCAGCATGGACTCCCGTAGAGGAGTACTGTAACTACTGCTGCTCTAATTAATCGGACCTTAAGTTTCCGACGTATTCTGTGTAACTTACAAATCCTAAAAAGCTTAGCGTATAATTTGGTTTGATTGGGTCACTATAAGTGAAGGGTGGATACTCCCTTTCCCCCCTATTGCATGATGTGCTATCGGCAAACTGCATTGGATAGGAGCACTAGTCATATATGAGGATGCTATGCCGGCTGGTCAATAAAATTGCGCCGCCACAATCCCCATATCCCCCATAGCTTGGGTGTGATTATCCGCAACTAAGTCCAGCGTCCTTTCAGAAGCGTCTCAAGTAAATCATGGACTCTCCACCAAGCTTATTCTCTCCATGAGCTGCTCAATCACAAGACGTGCACTCACTGTCCTCAGGGTGAAAGCACTGTCCTGCAAAGATGACGTAGCTCTGTTCAAGTGTCAAGCTTAAGTGGTGGACCAATGAGACACCTCCAATAGCAATAGTGTCTGATTCGAGATGTGAGCATTAAACTTATGCATAATGAACCCAGTGAATCATTCTTGTTGAGCATAGAGTCCAGGGTGGAGTACACAAAAGTGGAAAATATTGTATGGAGTTCCACCATTTTACCTGATTCTGATAATCGAATTTACATACACAGTAGAGTAGCACATGTGCTACAATTACATTTTGGCATCTAGTGAGTGAAAAATATAATATTATTTTTAATATTTTAATATGAATGCTATTCGATGGTATAATAACCCTGCAATATTTTTTTTTTGAATAAAGTCCCAATATTATAGCATTACTTGCTTATCAAACACGTTCTAAATTTTTATATAAGTGGAATCAGTGGTTGCAAGATTTAAAGCATTGATTCTATTAGTGTACACTAGGTGGCATTGTAATTTTTACGTGCAATTGTTTCGCTTCTTATAAAAGTGGGAAGAATTAATGTAAGAAAGGTATTTGTAGCATATTTGTAGTCTAACGTGATAGAGGGTTAAGTCGTTCGCACAAGAGTCTAACGAGCATCGTATACGTACGAGAAAGGCATGGGCAGCATTGAATGGACTTTCCAGGATTTGGAAGTCCCATAGAATAAAACGGAATCACAAGGTTCGATTATATAGGGCAGCAGTAGAACCAGGCTCTGATATGGGAATCCATGCTGGGCTCGAACTACAGAGGGTGGCAGATATACAAGAATGTTACGCCGGGTTCACTACCGGTATACTAAGTACAACGATCACATCTCCAATCCGACTCCATACAACATTGGCGGATTTTCATTCTAAGCTCGACACTCGGCCGGAGTCGCTTCCACTTTGCAGGACATTGCTTTCGCCCGGAGGACCAACCTATGCACAATCTTGTGCTTTGGCTGCCTAATAGAGTGAATAAGCATGGTGGACAGCCTATGACTTTCATGCCCTTCATTTTTTGTAGATTACAGAAATCGAAACCTTACAGTCGTAACACAAGACATAGTTGTCTGTATGTGTTCGCGCTTTTAGAAGACTTCGATAATTTACACCATCAAATTTTATTATCACAGCCAAACGTGTTAACATGAGATATAAATCAGCGCGGCGTATGACCCGTTAGGGAGCCTGAAATATATTGGCTTACTAAAATTCTGCCCTTTTTGTATCATTCGATTGATTCTCGCTGTATACAATACCTACCAACTACTGTATGTTCACGTACGGGATAATATTAACAGTTTGTTGCGTTTTAGGTGTTGTGTTCTAGATAACAAACAGGATCAGCGACACTGAAAACCCCTACAGCGAGATTTATTGAAAGGTGGTACGCTTTCATTGTGAAATTGTTGGCACATATTTGAAATATCTAAACAGAGAAACTTGGCGTGAAGATTTGAAATATTTGAATGGCCTTTTTCTCTAAAAGTAGGTACTTTTTATCGTGTTTTTTTTTTACACAAAAGGTAAATTTATTTTTCTCAGGAACTACCAGATTAAATTTTATAAAATTTTGACAGATTCTCAACATAAATGCTGTCTACCCGCGGAACCTCTAACTTGTCAGATTGTTTGTCACCTTGATGTTTATTTATTTTATTATTTATATAATTATTTTTTTAAAACAAGTAATATTCAAAAAATGGTCCTATTTTTCGAGTTTTTTTGGTTCTACATTTTCTGGATAGCAGCTGGTCTATCAGAGTTCAATAAATTGAGCGGTGTAGACAGAAAGTGTACCTTTGTGTGGCATAAGATTATTAAGGAAATGAGCATTAATTAATTAATTATCAATTAAGGTTAGTAGGGCCTTATTGTTACTATATTATTATGTTGTATTGAGTTTGATGACTATATGCCGAGATTTAGTTCGTTTGTGAAGGTTACGTTATTCTTGATTATGATTTGATTAGTTATATCAGACCATATCATTCTCGTGAACTGGTTTCATTCATTGTGTGCAACTGCCCTCATATCATTCAATAACGTTTCAAGACGATCATCACGCTATCTACATCAAACCCTCCTCGACTGGATTCATCCCACAGTGTTTTATCCCGATACAATAGGACTCCCGATCAAAGGCTGGAAAACGAATCACACGGGTAGGAAGATCGACTACAACCACTGAAACCACGATTAGTGGCATCTTGGAAAATCTCCGATTTACAGTCGATCAGCCCAGGAAAGGAAATCATCCAACTTGCCGACAGGAAGGAAAGGCCAGAGGATAAGGCTGAATCTCCAGCGCACCAGCGGATAGCCTCAATGCCCACTTTGAACAGCTCCTAGATAATGATAGGACATTGCCTGATAACTTTGTGATACATCGTCTGTCTCCTGTCTGAGTTGGTACTCACTACATCTTGGCTACATCTTCTTTTGCTGAAGACAAGACTGTGCCAATGTAGTACATGGTGTCACCACTGAGGTCTTTTAAATACCAGAGTGTTTCGAGCTCATTCACCCAATTGTGATAGACATGTACAGAACCAAGAGAGTCCCACCAGAAATGAAAACGAATAAGACTGTTTCAGTTCCAAAAGGGGCAGGCATGGGTAGCATTAAATTGGCTATCCAGGATTTGAAAGGCACAAAGAATACGTCGGATTATTAAGGTTGTAGGGTACCCTAACAATATTTGAAAAAAAAAATTCATTGAAATTTTTTTTTCGATTATTTAAGATCAAAATTTTTCGAAGATTATAAAATCGGGTTTTTATAGGCATAGGATAAGCCTAAGATACCCAAATGTCTGTCGGTCGGTCTGTCTGAAAAGTTAGCCAAAACTAACAGACAGACAAACCGACAGACAGACAGTCTAGATTTGGTCAAACTCAAAAACTGACATCTGAAATGAAATCACCGACCAGGAACACCCCTATATCGGAATTTTTAGGTAGGTGGTGTACTTATTTATTTTTTACAACCAGTTTGAATAATCCCTCGTATTTTATAAAAAACTGGCGGGAAGATTTGAAAACTTTGAATGTCTTTTTCTCGAAAAGTAATTTTTTGTGTTTTTTAGACACAAAGGTACACTTTTCTGAGGAATTACTGGATGAAATCTCATAAAATTTTCAGGAAAAATGTTCACAACAACGATAGGCCTATGCATGACTCGAATTTGTTTGGTTGGATGCTTTCTTAATTAAGAAGTTCTTAATAAAACATGTTGAAAATTCGATTTTTGGTCAAAAATCGGGTTTTTTTTTAATTTTTAATTTTTTCTATTCTTGCTCTTGTCCGAGTGGTTGATAGAGCGACCTGCAAAATTTCAGGAAATTTTATTTACGAGTTCTCCCTGAAAGGTACATTTTATTTAATAGTAAAACATTAAGAAAACCTAGGGTACCATACAACCTTAATTAATAAATATTATTAATATTAATATTATTTTTATTTTTTTGAATTCGCAATATTTATTCTAGATCAGTAATTACGTTGGTATTTATTAGTAAATTTATCATTAAAAATGTTCAGTAATAATTATTTATCACAAGAAAAGAGAAAGTGTAACTTTTTTCACTATTCCCGAGGCATTTTATTTACCGAGCGCCAGCGAGGTTAATAAGGGTCGAGGGAATATTGAAAATAAATGTTCGACGTCTTTTTTCCCTTGTAATACGTGTTACCGTAGCGAACAAAGCTACTGGAGAATTTTAGAAATAAAGAAAGCGGCCACGACGGAGGGAAACCAATCCAGATATTGGCAACATAATAACAACAATGGGTCGGCACTATATTGCAATATTTTTGCAATAATAATATTGCAATAATTTTGCAATATACTCCATCACACACAGAACCTTTTGTTGCGCAATATTTCCGAGTGTGTCCAGCAACGTATTGCTGACACCCTCACATCTAGAGTGTGTCCAGCAACGTATTGCTGACTCCCTCACACACAGTACCTTTTGCAACGCAATGTTTCGAGTGTGTCCAGCAACTTATTGCTGACTCCCCCCACACACAGAAACTTTTGTTGCGCAATATTTCCGAGTGTGTCCAGCAACGTATTGCTGACTCCTCCCCACACACATAAACTTTTGTTGCGCAATGTTTCTGAGTGTGTCCAGCAACTTATTGCTGACTCCCCCCACACACAGAAACTTTTGTTGCGCAATGTTTCTGAGTGTGTCCAGCAACTTATTGCAGACTCCCCACAGAAACTTTTGTTTCGCAATGTTTCCGAGTGTGTCCAGCAACTTATTGCTGACTCCCGCCACACACAGACACTTTTGTTGCGCAATGTTTCTGAGTGTGTCCAGCAACTTATTGCTGACTCCCCCCACACACAGAAATTTTTGTTGCGCAATGTTTCTGAGTGTGTCCAGCAACTTATTGCAGACTCCCCACAGAAACTTTTGTTTCGCAATGTTTCCGAGTGTGTCCAGCAACGTATTGCTGACTCCCCCACAGACAGAAACTTTTGTTTCGCAATGTTTCTGAGTGTGTCCAGCAACTTATTGCTGACTCCCCCACACACATAAACGTTTGTTGCACAATGTTTCTGAGTGTGTCCAGCAACGTATTGCTGACTCCTCCCCACACAGAAACTTATGTTGCTCAATGTTTCTGAGTGTGTCCAGCAACTTATTGCAGACTCCCCCACACACAGAAACTTTTGTTGCGCAATGTTTCTGAGTGTGTCCAGCAACTTATTGCTGACTCCCCCCACACACAGAAACTTTTGTTGCGCAATGTTTCTGAGTGTGTCCAGCAACTTATTGCAGACTCCCCACAGAAACTTTTGTTTCGCAATGTTTCCGAGTGTGTCCAGCAACTTATTGCTGACTCCCCCCACACACATAAACTTTTGTTGCGAAATGTTTCTGAGTGTGTCCAGCAACTTATTGCTGACTCCCCCCACACACAGAAACTTTTGTTGCACAATGTTTCTGAGTGTGTCCAGCAACTTATTGCAGACTCCCCACAGAAACTTTTGTTTCGCAATGTTTCCGAGTGTGTCCAGCAACTTATTGCTGACTCCCCCCACACACATAAACTTTTGTTGCGCAATGTTTCTGAGTGTGTCCAGCAACTTATTGCAGACTCCTCACAGAAACTTTTGTTTCGCAATGTTTCCGAGTGTGTCCAGCAACTTATTGCTGACTCCCCCCACACACATAAACTTTTGTTGCGCAATGTTTCTGAGTGTGTCCAGCAACTTATTGCTGACTCCCCCCACACACAGAAACTTTTGTTGCGCAATGTTTCTGAGTGTGTCCAGCAACTTATTGCAGACTCCCCGCAGAAACTTTTGTTTCGCAATGTTTCCGAGTGTGTCCAGCAACTTATTGCTGACTCCCCCCACACACAGAAACCTTTGTTCTTTTTACTTTTATGTTATCCTCACTTCATTGTGATGTAGTTATTACGGGGGATTTTAACGTTAATGTAAAGAAAAATACATCACAAACCAGACAGTACCAACAACTAGTGCATTCCTATGGGTTTTCTCAACTCATTAAACAAGCGACCCGAATTGTTTTTGGTGCAGATTCAATACTGGATCATATTTTAACAAATATATGTACCTCCATAAATACGTCCGGGGTATGTTTGGCTGAGTTGGGGACGACTGACCACTTAGCCACCTTTGTCAATTTTCATATAATTATTCCGTTTTTTTTGAAGATCCACTTACTAGACTCTCGTATGACTACTCAAATTTTAAAAAGGCAGACTTTATAGCAGATTTCTTATCTCCATCGTTTTCATCTTACATGTCTCAGCATGTGCCATCTAAAATAAAATTTGACACTTTTTATAACTATTTTGAAGGGTTATGCAACAAACATTTACCAAAGAAAATAATACATAAAAAGAATTTGCCAAAAAAACCATGGCTAAATGAAAAGTTACTTAAGTGCATTGTGAAAAAAAACAAATTATATATTAAACAATTAAAAAAACCGTCCAATGAAAATGTTTCACAATACAAACGGTATAAAAATGTGCTAACCTCGACCTTGCAAGCAGCTGAGAAATCAAACTTTTCCTTGCAATTTGATAACGCTAAGGGAAATATGGCGAATACATGGAAGGTAATTAACTCTGCTATGAATAAGGGAAAAAAAACTTCGGCCCCATTGAAAATTAATTACCAGACGAGAGACGGGTTTAAAACCACAGTAAATACATCAGAGACAGCAGCGCAACTAAATTCCCACTTCTCTTCCATTGGATCTAAACTGGCGAATCTAATACCCCGCTCAAATCGCAACCCCACTAGACATATGAAATCTCGAGTAAATTCTTTTTGCCTCATTGAAACATCTGTAGCTGAAACGCACTACAACCTCCTTCAACTAAATCCCAATACTTCAACAAACGATTCATTCCCTGTCGCGCTTATTAAGTTGGTTGCGGAGCCATTAGCGCGTCACTTAACGTACTTAATAAACTTATATGTTACTACAGGTGAATTCCCTGCTAGTTTGAAGATGTCTAAGGTTATTGCAAGCTACAAAGGGGGTGAGCCTCTTGATGCCAATAACTACCGGCCCATATCCATTTTGCCTGTGTTCACAAAATTGTACGAAAAAATACTCTACGACCAGCTTATTTCTTACCTGGATTACTTTTCAATTCTCACCAAATGCCAGTTTGGATTTCGAAAGAAAGTTTCAACTTACTGCGCTATTTTAACTGTGACTGAGAAAATTCGTACTTTTCTTGATTCGAAAGAAACCAGCTGCGCGATATACATTGACCTGAAAAAGGCGTTTGATACGCTGGACCACAGTATATTAATTAAAAAACTCGAAAATTATGGTATTCGTGGAACTCCTAATGCGTTAATAAAAAGCTTTCTAACTAAACGTAAGCAGGTCGTAGTGATAAATGATACAATTTCTGACCCACTATCTTTAAAATGTGGTACTGTACAAGGATCGGTGTTTTCGCCGTTATTATTTTTACTATATATAAATGACCTGCCGTTAGTATCCAAATTTATGACAACCCTTTTTGCAGATGACAACACCTTGCTGCATAACGATTCCAATATTGAATTATTAATTGAATCTTCAAATAGTGAACTCAACAAAATATCTGAATGGCTGGCCGACAATCGACTGTCTCTGAAGTTAAAAAAAACCGAGTACCCGAGTGTCCAGCAACGTATTGCTGGCTCCTCCCCACACACATAAACTTTTGTTGCGCAATGTTTCTGAGTGTGTCCAGCAACGTATTGATGACTCCTCCCCACACACATAAACTTTTGTTGCGCAATGTTTCTGAGTGTGTCCAGCAACGTATTGCTGACTCCCTCACACACAGAACCTTTTGTTGCGCAATATTTCCGAGTGTGTCCAGCAACGTATTGCTGGCTCCTCCCCACACACATAAACTTTTGTTGCGCAATGTTTCCGAGTGTGTCCAGCAACGTATTGGTGACTCCTCCCCACACACATAAACTTTTGTTGCGCAATGTTTCTGAGTGTGTCCAGCAACGTATTGCTGACTCCTCCCCACACACATAAACTTTTGTTGCGCAATGTTTCTGAGTGTGTCCAGCAACGTATTGCTGACTCCCTCACACACAGAACCTTTTGTTGCGCAATATTTCCGAGTGTGTCCAGCAACGTATTGCTGGCTCCTCCCCACACACATAAACTTTTGTTGCGCAATGTTTCCGAGTGTGTCCAGCAACGTATTGCTGACTCCTCCCCACACACATAAACTTTTGTTGCGCAATGTTTCTGAGTGTGTCCAGCAACGTATTGCTGACTCCCTCACACACAGAACCTTTTGTTGCGCAATGTTTCGAATGTGTCCAGCAACGTATTGGTGACTCCTCCCCACACACATAAACTTTTGTTGCGCAATGTTTCTGAGTGTGTCCAGCAACGTATTGCTGACTCCTCCCCACACACATAAACTTTTGTTGCGCAATGTTTCTGAGTGTGTCCAGCAACGTATTGCTGACTCCCTCACACACAGAACCTTTTGTTGCGCAATGTTTCGAATGTGTCCAGCAACGTATTGGTGACTCCTCCCCACACACATAAACTTTTGTTGCGCAATGTTTCTGAGTGTGTCCAGCAACGTATTGCTGACTCCTCCCCACACACATAAACTTTTGTTGCGCAATGTTTCTGAGTGTGTCCAGCAACGTATTGCTGACTCCTCCCCACACATAAACTTTTGTTGCGCAAATGTTTCTGAGTGTGTCCAGCAACTTATTGCTGACGCCCTCATACGGAGAAACTTTTGTTTCCGAAAGTTTCAGATTCAGTTTCGCAGGGTGGATAGGGATGCGATGCTCTGAATAGCTAATAATGGATCTCAATCAAACTCAACTCATCTAAAATGAAATTTTTCAATTCTCGCTAGGAACATCCCACACCATAATATATACTCTGTACACTTTGGGACTAGACCCTCCCAAAGTGTACACCCAAAGTATAACTAACTATTTATAAAGAATTGGCTACATTTTCGTGTCCAACCTGGCAACTGCGATACCTATGTTTAGGTTATTACATACAGGAATAAAACTCACTTGTTTTCACAGCATTGCAGTAGCCAACTGATGCAGATATATTGTGGTTCCTTACAGTCACATCGCGGGGTGTCTAGTCTCTATACTGTATAGTATTATACATCTTTATAACTTAAAACAAATCATTATTTAGTTTACATCCTGACCAATCAGCAGACGCCGCATAACCACATAAGTAACTCCTCACTAATTATCTAATTACATTGTGAATTATCACAAAAACACAATAAATCCTAAAATATAAAGATTAAACCTAGTCGTTGTTATCTTGAGTCTGCGGTTGATTTGCTGGAAACCGACTGCACACGACGCAAGGAGATGTGGTTAATCCAGAGCTGGTCCACTTACTCCATATGGCGGCTGGCTGTCTCTCGTCTGTATTGAGTAGAGCGAACAGAGTTTAGGGTAGTTTTTAGAATTAGCAATCCCACCCTACCCATTTGGGTGGTTGTTGGTAGCAGATGATACGCACTTCCAGACCATGAGTTAAACAGATTTTATTATCACAAATGTGATGTTTAAAAAAACACGGACTTAACAAGATCCCCCGGTAGTTTTAAACCTGTCTTATCAGATTAATTATAGAAATATTTTCTACTAAATTGGCTGGGATGTTATCGCTATTTATGTCGAAATGAACCAAATGGAGACCTCACTTGTTATGAATTTTTTAAGAAGATACCGAACCAACAGAAATCAGTCATTCAGTAGGCCAACACAATAAAACAAGGGTAATTTACCTTTGGCCATATTCAATTTCATTGCATTTTCCATGGCAATTAATAATACACTAATTTAATACACCATGTGGTAATTCAGTGACCCAAATTTTTCTACAAATCTTAATGATATTGCATGAAATTTGAAACAGAGATAGTTTCACCTCCCTCCTCCTTAGTGGGTGAGCCAGAATTTTCATTTTCGCTTTCAATCTTTAGATACAGTACAAGCGTTTGAAAAAAGTGTCTCCGTCGATATTGCACCACTTCCACCGCAGTTATTCTTCAAGTTATAATTAGTGATCTTATAGTAGATACTGTTAGAGAACTGGCCGTTCAAGGATTCCAAATATGTAAAAAATTTGAATTTCGTTGTAAAATAGCTGATATATGAGCGTTCAAATGTTGCATGGTTTTGCAGCTGCGCGAGGCTAATTTATTATATTTAATAAATACATCATATTCTGGAACATTTTATATATTTATGAATAGCTTTGTGGCCGAAGCCGGAGGCGACCCAAAGGCTCCTCTTTCGATAGCTGCTACCCGAGGGTAGGGGTGGGCGCTACTCCTATCCCAAGATTTGCTCCCAGTTATTTAACTGGTACTCATTTTATCGACTCCAGTGGATGAAAGGCTGAGTGGACCCTTGCGGGGCTGAACCTACAACCAATAGAATGCAGGCCCGGCGCTCAACCAACTGAGCTACCCCGCTCAGATGCGTAGATGCAACATTATAAATTACGTCTCAACTATTTCACTATCAAATTGAAAAGTTTTTACATATTTTGAATCCTTGCATGCCAGCTTTCCAATATTGGTATCAAAAAATCACACAAATCAAAACTGACGAGGGTGAGTATTAAAATGATTATTGCGAAAAATCACGAGTTTTTTTCTGAACTTATGGTTATAATGATTGGGAAAATTCGTTCAATCATGACCCATTATAATATTATAGTAGATCATAGAATATCCGGACCATTATACCGGCTAATTTGTTTTATTATTTTCTAAATACAAATTGACTGGAAGAAGAAATGATATATATTTTATTCTTAAATTGTTACTTTCGATCGAATAAACCCCAATATCGGGAGAAAAAGGAGTACTTTTTTCCCTAGGCAAAAAAAGTAACATTAAATAGAAAAAATGATACATATTTTATTCTTAAATTGTTACTTTCGATCGAATAAACCCCAATATCGGGAGAAAAAGGAGTACTGTTTTCCCTAGGCAAAAAAAGTAACATTAAATAGAAAAAATGATACATATTTTATTCTTAAATTGTTACTTTCGATCGAATAAACCCCAATATCGGGAGAAAAAGGAGTACTTTTTTCCCTAGGCAAACAAAGTAACATTAAATAGAAAAAATGATACATATTTTATTCTTAAATTGTTACTTTCGATCGAATAAACCCCAATATCGGGAGAAAAAGGAGTACTTTTTTCCCTAGGCAAACAAAGTAACATTAAATAGAAAAAATGATACATATTTTATTCTTAAATTGTTACTTTCGATCGAATAAACCCCAATATCGGGAGAAAAAGGAGTACTTTTTTCCCTAGGCAAAAAAAGTAACATTAAATAGAAAAAATGATACATATTTTATTCTTAAATTGTTACTTTCGATCGAATAAACCCCAATATCGGGAGAAAAAGGAGTACTTTTTTCCCTAGGCAAACAAAGTAACATTAAATAGAAAAAATGATACATATTTTATTCTTAAATTGTTACTTTCGATCGAATAAACCCCAATATCGGGAGAAAAAAGGAGTACTTTTTTCCCTAGGCAAACAAAGTAACATTAAATAGAAAAAATAAGTAAATAGTAAAAAAATAGTTAAAAATAATAGTTAAATATATAGTAATATATATAAAATATATATAGTAATATATAAAAAATAGTAACTTAAATAGTAAAAAAAATAGCATTTATAATTTACTTTAATTTTATTGAATATTTATTTAATTTTTATTAAATTTTGTTGAAAAAGCATCGAAGTAGAATAGGTTGCAAATAATATGAGCAAATTCCATTCACTCACTCAAAAGTTATTGCAACTTTAGTGTCTGCGCGGCGTACACCAAAACGGAACTCAATATCCAATATTAGTTTATGTAGCTAAGCGGCTCTCTGGTTACGTAATAAATATTCGAGAACACTAAATTATTTTAACATTGAGTAAAGCAGCGTCAGGAGTTGAAGAGTACAATAATATAAATCGCAGTAACTATGGAAGCAATATAGTAAAATACGACAGTTCAATTTATTTTGTAACAATATATCGCTCTAGCTTTTATTAACCCTATTTGGACTTGGGGCGGGGGTCATTTTAGAAATTTCTTTGTAATTCATCTGTATCTTTGAGTCAGGTCTGTTGGGAAAACCGAGCTTTCGTGACTTTTCCTAAAAGTTAATGGGCTATCCAACAGAGCAAACGCCATTTACATGGCTATGTTAGTTTTCGTGCTCGTGCTTCAGAATTACCAAAACAAAGGCAAAATTTAACAGTTTGTAATTTATTGCCCCATTAAAGAATAAAATTACGTATTACACGGGAAAAAAATAATGTAGATGTTCTCTCGACCCTTTATTAACGTCGCTGTCGCTCGGTAAATAAAATTCATCGACAATAGTGAAAAAAGTCAAAGTCTTTAATGTAATAAATAATAATTATATTAACTGTTTTTAAGTGAAAATAAATAAAATCTGATAATCATAAAAAAATGTATTTTTATTAAAAAAATTAATGAATAACAAACGAGTAATGTAATATAACAATTATCGCAATAAATCTCAACCAACGATCTACTTGTGCTGTCGCTTGGGTTTAATAACCGGACGGTTATCAAAACTGTTATTATTTTTACTAATTTTTTTTTAATTTTTCATTTTATGTTGCGATAACGCAGCCTACGGTTAGATTTCCAGGGTAATTTCGACAAATAATTAAATTCTTGTGAATTAAAATATTCAATTATTAAGCAAGGAAAAAAATTTCCAAATTATTTTTTACTAACTATTAATTAAGAAGCTGTACAGAATTTTCAGTTGTCTTTCCTACATTAACTGCTGGGATGTGGTAAAGGGAAATTGCTTTTTGCTTTGATTCATAAAATATTAGTAATAGTATTAACTTAAGAAGATAACGAATACATTTTTCACAGCAAATTTGTTTTCTTGGGTTTTCCTCCAGGAAAAAAGTTGAGTGTTAGCGTTTAGAGTAATTTTTCGCAATAGTTATCTCATAACTCGGTGATAAATATTATTGTCTGCTTAGCTCTTATATTAAACTAGAGAAGTATCGAAACGAATTCCATACTATTAATTAAATATTGAATGTAAATAAATGTTATTCCTGAAGATTTTAAATTTACTGCCATATAATGTAAGTATCAAATTATTATTTGTGCTACATAAATACCATATTATATACACACGTAAACAAAAACTTACATCATCAAAAGTATTGCATAATTATAATAATTAAAAAAGTATAAATTCAATAAGAAATTAAACTTGCGGATGGACAAATGTAAAAACGTGTTTGGCGGTGACTCTTGTGGATGAGCGGTTGCGATTCAGTACTGTGGACTGCTGTATAGATTGTTGACAGTCTACGCTGAACTGCTTATCGCCTATTGGTTGTTGTCTAGGGCTAATAATGGGCGCGGGATTCTGGTACAAAGCGCGTAGACGTCTGGGGGGTCTATTCGGTGGTCTACTGATGATAACCCGAGAGCCGGTCATACTGCTGCAAGCGCTCGCAGTGGAGGAGAAATCGTGTTCGGTGTCGGAGCCGGAGAACGAGCCTATAGACACGCTGGTGCTCGTTGATATCTCGTGCTGACTCGAGTAGCCTGAGTGAGGCGGCCGTGGCCCCGACTTGCGCGTGGAGTAGTAGACCTGTTGTTTGGAGGCTCGCTTTGGATGGCTTTGAGTCTGTGGCTGCTGAGAACGCACGAACTCGATAGCGCTGATCGCTCGTAAGACTTTACTACGGGGTCCGAATAACAGGAGCAACACCGGGTAAACTATAAGTCCCTGAAAGACGTTTAGTGAAACTAAAGCGGAAAGTACGTAAAAGAAATATTTGCGAATGAAACTATATTCACTGAACGCCAAAATAGAAATACCTAGGAATGTAGAAACGGCGCCGTCTAATATAGGAAACAGAGTCATTTGAGCTGCAACTTTTAATCGAGTTTCATTTGAACCCTCGCGGGATAGGAATTGGACAGTGAGATGCAGAACGGCGTCCACGTTTATTCCGACAGACGCGATCAACAGGATGGATGGCGCCGCAGATAACTGGATACCCATATAGCCGAGAATCCCGAATAATTCCACCAGCGTGGTGGACTGGACAATGAGGAGTAGACCCGTGGCTCGCAACGAGTATAAACTCATAAGGTTGAATAAAGTAGTCGCCGCGAGTTCGAACGCTAAAGACATGAACAGCCAATAGCGAAGGTGCACGTATTGCTCCCAGAATGTAATTGGTCGACCCGCGGGGAATACAGGCAAACCTCGTGCGTTCAGTTTGTCGCACATTCCTCGAAGGTCCACTATTAATTTTACAAAATTTGAAGTTTCTGTGAGATTCGTTACAAATAGTACAATCTGTGAGAATTCGATGTTACTCGATATTGGGATAACGAATTCTGATTCGCTGAAATTTTCCGTCTCTGATTGCCATCGGGCAGGCTCCGGTATGAGACTGGCTTGGCTCATACTGTACATTGGGTCCATCATTGTCCAAGCCGTAAGAAACGTATAGAAACCATCGGGGTTAATAATCCTGTCGGTAATCACCAGCCGACTGCCTCTCGGGAGATTCGCGCTCTGTATTAGTTTACGAGCTAGTTTCGCGTTGTTGACATCGAATGTGGCATTTTTGCACCAGGAACCCGAAGTTTTAATGCATCCAGTTCGCATCCCCTCCTCGTACGCATTCTGTAGCGTGGTTAACCACTTGCGAAAATTAAGCAACCAAAAGTTGCCGAGCTCGCCGTTATTGTCTTTCACAAAGTGGTCAATATGATGCAGTTCGTTCCATAAGTCATATAATAATTCCTGCCCCCATGGAGACGAGTAATTGAAATTACCTTTGGTAACAATTTGCACGTCAGTTAACCCGAAATATTTGGTTTGGTATTTAACGAATTTATAAGATTCTGTATTTTCCGGTATCACCTCCGATAGTTCAAGGCCATCCTCCACTATAATCACACCGTATATTGAAATAAAGAGTAAAAACATAGATAGAACTACCACGGCAATCTTACAGTAGATATTCTGTAAGATTCCGGTGTACCAGTTTGTTATACGAATATTTAAACTAATTGTATTCTTATGAGTGACCGCGTTCGATATCTCGACTAATTCAGGTGAGCCCTCTAGTCTGTCCTCGGGTATGGAACACAACGAGCGCGTGTGAGCTATTGGTACTGACTTGCAAGAGTTCTGACTGCTTTGCCATTGGTACTTCGCGAGCAACGCGATATCCGATTGAGATTTTGCTATTTTTTTGGGTTGAGGCTGATCTTTTACAATGTTAACTCTCGAGTTATTGAGTTTCGTTATGCTGCCCCTATTAGAAGACGGAGGTATGTATGAACTCGAAGAATGCGGGCGAATAATCGCGTGAGTTCTAGAACACGCGGATTGGGATGAGTGGGGGGAGTCTATAGATCTTAGGATGGGGGCTCGCATGGGTGAGTGCGATCTACGGGGTGAGCGGGAACGTAAGGCTCGACCGGGGGACCCATAGTGTTGAGTTCTAGAAGCGGATTTTCCATTCATGGTAGAGACACTGTTAATAGTTATGGGGCTGCACTGCGTTTGGTATAAGGCTTTACTCTTGGAGTATCGAACTTTGCGAACTTCGGCCGCCATTGCCGATTCGCTTTTCATACAGCAAAAACAGTCGATGTAATTCCGTTTAAACCTTTTCACATCGATGGCTATAAACGCCGGGTAAATAAATATGATGGAAAAATAATCGAACATTACGAGGATGGCGGCTTGTAATGTGAAATCCCTCAGGGCAGGGATGGGTATTATTGAGGCGATTACGAATCCGATCGCTATCTGGAAGGAGACGAGAGATAGCGAGAGTCCACAGGAGCAGAGCAACTGGGCGATGTGGTACCTCCGACGGACTAGGTTGTCTCGGAGGATCTCGTTAGACACTGAAAGTTGAATGAATATTGGGTTGACGCCGAGTGCGAAAGCGCAGAATGGTAAGACCTGAGAGGTGGTAGCGTTGAATGGCATAGAGAGCCAGGCGCAGAGACCCAGACCCGCCAATATAGAGAGACCTACAAGCAGGATACCGGCAATAGCGACACCGCAACGGGACTTTACCGCGTTGCAACGCGCGTTACGGAGCACGGCGAACGCAACGAGGATCCCGCAACCACCGATGAGTTTATCGATACTCGTGCTCGACAAGTCGTCCATAATCGTTTTAATAGAAGTCTCGCTGAACGAAACGAATTCATATGATTTATCTTTCGTTTCATTCGCCGTCGATCTAACAACTTCCGTGATTTTCGTCCGAAATCTGTGCAGCACGTGTGCCGCTCGTTCTACAGTCCACTGACCGCGAAGTTGTTCAGGAAATTTATTTTTTCCAAATTCGTAGAAAACCGGCGGTCCGGTAAGAATAATAACGCTTTGTAGGGCCTCCCCAGAGGCAACGCTGCCGTTCCGAGGGAACCGTCTTATCCCACCCATTAGTAACTCCTCAGGCCAATGCATAAGTTCGGTGTAAGTATTGCAACCCCCAGTTAAAACCGCCTTCACATCGAGGGGATATTTATAGTTTTGTTTACTCCAATCGGAGCATTTATGATGGTGAGGGTCGATGCATGGCTTCTTTGTGTATGCCGAAGCAATCTTCATCACTTTCAACATTCGAGAAAATTTAGGGTAATGCGGAGCGAGTGTTTGCAGCTGTTTCTGGGGGTCTAGAGTCACCCAATTGAGGTCGACAGTGAGAGGCCTCCCTCTCACTCTACCCGCCTCGGCAATCCACGAACCCTCCCAAAAGCAGTCCAACGGGTTAATTACAATACAAGGCATCAAATTCGAGCCAGAAATAAACTTACTTAATGCCTCGCCCCAATAATCCGGGATTTTAGATTTAAAACAAACATCGCTTAATGACCAGGAATGGTCGTACGCATCAACCCTGATCTTGGCAACTCGATCCATTACTTTTAGGTGATGGAGGAGACTTTCTCTGGTCAGTATGTCTGCACCCTCGCGTTTAGACGCCTGTATAATGACCTCGTTAATGACTCGGTCTCCCGAACCCAGTTTAGATTTTAAATATTCCAGTTCGTCGCTTAAATCGCCGTCAGAAGGGACCCACAGTTTATTGATATCGGTGACCATCTTGGAGTGTCTGAGACCCACAGACAGACTGGCTAGGAACAATACCCCCAAAACTGCTACGAAAGATGGAACTTTATTAACTTTCACGCCGTAGATGTAGAAACATTTGAGTACAAAAAGGTGAATTCTTTGCAGCCATGAGGTGTTTGAGTTTGTGGGGGCCGGAGTGTGGATACTAACATTGTCGTTCTTCCAATAACAAGACGTTCGACTAGCATTATTAGACGACTCCATTTCAATATAAAATATAAATTATTATCATCAACATTATAAATAAGTGCAGCAGTGGAAGGATTTAAAAACTACTACATGATTAAATAAATATCTAATAGTTATAATAATTCTAATAATAAAATATTAAGAGTTCGATTTATTAAGTTCAGATTTGCTAAAGTAAATCAATTAATTAATTATCTTAATTATAAATGATTGTATAGTTTTTTACTAGTTTTATATTGATATACACATACACTGGAAATTATTTTCTGATTAATTAGTAATTGAATATTAAACAATTGACAAGATATTAGAATATATAATAGTAATCACACTTAACACATATATCGGCCCTACATTTGTATGAAAAAGGAAAACTTTTTAACATTGGTTTTAGTGGTTTATTTCTTATTTCTATCAAATATATAATATAAATATTATTATACTTAGTTTATTTAGGACGTTCGACAAAGTAAAAGTACCGTATGTGTCTATATAGTATTATTGTACGGTCCATTATCGACTGTTCTCTAATCTGTTTAATTTTGTTTCCGTTTCCTGAGAAGTACGGTCAATAAACTAAACTAACTAACTAAACTATCATTATTTTCTTTTTTTTCAATATAATTTAATTAAAATAATGTCTTACTGTAGTGTCTTAAAATATAGTGTAAAATAGTGTCTTAAATTCAAAAACAAATTTTACTTTTTAGATCAAACGGTTAACAAACAGTGTTTTCGATAAAACACGTTTGGGTAAGAAATCCATCGTCATTAGTCAATATGTACAAAGAATGAGATTAATATTGAATGCGCCAGAAATATTTATCATTTGACCTGAAAGTTTTATAATTTTAGTTGGGTACAATTGAGCAGTCAGTATTTTGACGTCCAGGTGGGATCGAACTGGTGTCCTCCAGGATTGAAGTTTGGCGCTCTAACCATTCCTATAGCAACACACATAAGACCTGGAACTACTACCCGATATCTTAAGTCAACTATTTACATTTCTTATGTCCTCCTCCATATTGTCAAAATAAAGTAATCATGCAGACCCCTTAATCAGTTAATGTACTTGTACTTGGCCGTGGTCCCGTAATATCCACTCAGCTACAATTGTGCCAACGAAAAGTATAATAATATGAGACCACTGAACCACTCAGCGAGGGGGGGGGGGAATGTTCCCCCGGGCGCACTCACCCAGGGGCGCTGAAATACCAGGCAAATGTCAGGGAAAATGTCAGGGAATTCTTGTAAAAATAAGACAAAAACGTCAAGGATTGTGATACAGTGCAGCAGTATTTACAGGACATGTGTCATAAGCGAAAAATGTAAAAATTTACTAAAAAAAACTGCCAGAAAGGCTCGCTATGCCTCTGATAACTTTATTTATTGTTTTGGTTAGATGGGATGGGGTATACTGCAAAGTGAAATATTCAAATATAACAGTTGAAAGTCTGGTATATTTCACAAGGATACATAAGCAGACTTCATAAGGATAAATTTAAATAATACATAATTATTTATACCGGTACAAAATTCCTATTAAAAGTCAACCGAAAAGTGAAAACCAGGTATTCTTCACATGGGCGCACTCATTCACGAACATGCCCAACATATCAATATTAAACCGGCGAAAGTGAGAAATTGATTATTTCGTATTGGTTGGTTCGGTAGAAATAACATAAAACTGTGTAACTTATTTAGATTACTAATTTACACCTGATGACGAATTAAATATTCGAAACACGTTGTGTTTTAATTTAATTTAATATTATATTATGCTTATAAAGTCCCTAATGTTAACTCTTACTTACTGCTTTAGCATAAAACTAAGTAGTGTATACCATTACTATTATATTAAAAAAGTTTAGTAACATATTTTTAAATACCGTAGCCACAATCCTACCGTCCCGTTTCCACAATAAAATAATAAATAATATTGAAGAAAAACTATAGCCTAAAGTAAACTAAATAAATAAAAGTTTGTATTAGTCGCTAAATAAGACAAAGAAAATTACCGGTTTAATATTTCGAATGACAACACGATAAAATAAATAGTTTTGTATTCATTATTATAATAAATTAACTTGTAAATCTATCGTTTTAATTACGAACATAACCAACCAACCCAAATTGTTTATGACAAAATGAACACCAACCATTTCGCCAAGTAACAAGGCCTTGCAGTATTTACTCCGAATAAATAGCAAATACCACACACGGTGACAGGCGAAGGCGTCAATGCCAGTTACCCATTCATACTAAACAATTTGGGAGGTCCCAGCTGGCTGTCTGATGGGCTAGATTTACTATAACTCACTTATCTGGGAGCCAATACCACACATCCTCTACCCGGGACAGACGCACCTCTCTAGTAAGCTGTGTGCAGTGGCCGTGTGGCCAGGTAGCCCAAAAAATCGGCCAATAGGGACCACCCCAACAATACTTGAGAATAATTACTATACTCCAATAGATGCTGTTTAATAATGGGGCACTGCCACGGGAGTTATTAATTTATGTGCATTGCTGCAGCATATTATACTGCACTATTGAATTATACATAACTGCTATCTGGAACACCCACAATGGTACTTACTACCAACTTAATTACTTATGGTTTGAGTTGCATTACTTATGGGGCGTGGCAATACAGTCATAATCATAAATAATGTGCGATGCAAGAAGGGCGAGGGGATATGGACAAATGCGGTAGAATGAGAATGGAGATATTAAGATTTAAAAAACGGAAAAATCAATAATTCATTTACTTAGTTTCAAGCGGTAACAATCGCAGCATAGCTATAAAACGGCAATATTTAATTAAAATTAATCAATAAATATAGTAAGATTACGAAAAATATATACTATAAAATGCAATGAGGGGATAGGCACACTACAGCAGAAAACAGTGCTTTAGGTTCAATATCATTAGTATAACTAATTATAAATCATAACAATCATGTAATCTATTAGAGACTAAGTCAGACAAGAAAATCAGTCAGTTACCATGTAAAAATACGAAGCAGGACCTTATCGCCTCTGGAACTTTATCGCCCCTATAAATTGCATTTTTGTTGGGAACTTATCGCCCCCCAGTTCTGAGTTTTGAGGAACTTATCGCCACTGGGTCTTTATCGCCCCCGAGTCTTTATCGCCCCTGGTCCTTTATCGCCCCTCCCCTGGCATTATATACAGGATACCTTCACCAACTTTCTCATACTTCCTCTAAGTCACATATTTTACTGTAGTTATAGTTTGCATTTATATTTATACTCAAATAGTTTCAGTTAGAGGAGACCTACAATTAGAAATGATATTATGCATATTTTCATATTCAATTCGTAGACTAAGCAGCAGCTTGATTTAGTGTTAACAATTTGGGTTTTCATTCTGGAGGCTCCAGATTCGTTCCCTGGACGACGCATTTTTTTTACTGTTTTGGTACGGGACTTTAAATGTTGCAGACTAGCTCTACCAAGGTTTTCATCCTTTGCCGGTCGATAAATGAGAACCATGGTAACTTGGAAAACAGAGTGGAATGGTTTACTGCACAGGATCACCCATGGTGGTGAATAGGCATTCCTTTAGGAAACAGAGTGGAAGGGTTTACTGTGGAAGATTACCCATGGTGGTGAACAGGCATTCCTTTAGGAAACAGAGTGGAAGGGTTTACTGTGGAAGATCACCCATGGTGGTGAACAGGCATTCCTTTAGGAAACAGAGTGGAAGGGTTTACTGTGGAAGATCACCCGTGGTGGTGAACAGGCATTCCTTTAGGAAACAGGGTGGAAGGGTTTACTGTGGAAGATCACCCATGGTGGTGAACAGGCATTCCTTTATGAAATAGAGTGGGCGGGTTTACTGTGGAAGATCACCCATGGTGGTGAACAGGAGAGTGGAAGGGTTTACTGTGGAAGATCACCCGTGGTGGTGAACAGGCATTCCTTTAGGAAACAGAGTGGAAGGGTTTACTGTGGAAGATCACCCATGGTGGTGAACAGGCATTCCTTTAGGAAACAGAGTGGAAGGGTTTACTGTGGAAGATCACCCATGGTGGTGAACAGGCATTCCTTTAGGAAACAGAGTGGAAGGGTTTACTGTGGAAGATCACCCATGGTGGTGAACAGGCATTCCTTTAGGAAACAGAGTGGAAGGGTTTACTGTGGAAGATCACCCATGGTGGTGAACAGGCATTCCTTTAGGAAACAGAGTGGACGGGCTTTACTGTGGAAGATCACCCTTGACGGCATACAGGCATTCACTAGCTTACTGAGCCTAAATGTTACTATTTTAATCAACTGGATTTATTTTAACGTATTTTTGTACTATACCTTTGTACTTATTATTCCAATTTACCTATGTCAGTTACATGCAGTTTGATTATTAATGATTTTAAAATACTCTATTTTTCCCACTAAAACTGTGTACATATAGTATGCGGCGTTAAAATATTAAATAGTAATTTATACAGTTGGTATTTTAAATAACATATTGTTTTTAATTATAACATTTGTACTTAGGCAATTCAATGTATGTCATGTGTCTCGTAATTTAACTGCAAAACTACTGTATTATGATACTATAATAAACAACAATACAAATACCAATGCCAACGTTTCTCCCATTCAAAATTCATATTTGTCACAGTGCCGATAAGTTACCATGGGTGATAAAGATCCGTGGGCGATAAAGACCCGGGGGCGATATGTTCCCAAGGGGCGATAAAGGACCATTTGAGGGGCGATAAGTTCCCAAGTGACGATAAGGTCCAGGGGCGGTAAAGGTGCAAGGGGCGATAAGGCCCTACAATCTAAAAATAATGTGTCCTAAAATAACTGGGATATTTAGAATAC